>CAUYQG010034438.1:0-45034 GCA_963574415.1 Tarsius wallacei | reverse complement strand
TTTCATGTATTTGTTGGCTGCTCATATGTCTTCTTTTGAGAACAATCTATGCATATCTTTTGCCCACTTTGTAATGGGACTGTTTGCTTTTTTCATTTCAACACAGTTGTGTTCCTTGTAGATCCTAGATGTTAGGTCTTTGTCAGACATAGAGTTGGCAAATATTTTTCCCCAGTTTGTGGTCTTGTCTTTTCTTAACTAACTTATCCAAGGTGCTAACATCAGAATATATTCTCTACAGTGAACTATGGATATCTAAATGGTGGAATTTAGCATCTCTCTGCGTTTGGGAAACATCATTACACAGAGAAGATTAATAATGATCAAACTCCATTTGTTTTTCAAGAATAGTATTCTTTAGAGTAATAAACACTATTTTTAGGTTTGGTTCTGTACTATGTATGGGTCACACATTAGATATAGCATACTTTTAAAAACTTACTTAAACCACTTAAATTTTGAATTGTGTATGTACAAATTAACTTTATATTGACCTATGTATTTTTCAGGATGATTGTCTTTTGAAAGTGTGGTATCCCATGACTGGTTGGAAGTCTTCAATTATACCTCAGGATCATCATGAAGTAAAAAGGAGACAGGCTTCTACTCAATTTTCCTTTGTTTACTTGGCACATCCTCGAGCCGTGACAGGTTTTTCATGGCGTAAAACTAGCAAGTATATGCCCAGGTTGGATAAATGTGTCATATATCTTTAGTTTGTATGCTTACGTGTTTATAAAAATCATGAAAATAAAGTCCTTTTACTGTATTGGCATGGTGGTTCTGGAGTCAAGTTGCCTGAAATCAAATCCTACTGTTGGCATTAGTTTCATGAGCTTTTGACTAAATTTCTTATGCTCTTTATGCCTCAGTTTTTCTATCTGTAGAATGAAGGTAGTAATAGCACCTACCTCATAGAGTTGTTGTGAGACTAAAATGTTTGTGTGTGTGTGTGAAGTGCTTTGCACATACTGTGTTGGCAATGATATTAGTAGCAGTAATTAGCTGCAATACTAGAAAATTCTAGCAAGAAAATGTTGGCAAGTAACAAGAAAGCACACATTGAGAGACAATAAAGGACAGCAAAAACTATCAGTAATATATATGGTGTTAAAATATTTATTCTTTAGTGAATAAAGTGGCCAGGTTGTACTTTTAAAAAAGAAAAAAGCTTGTTTTTTCTCATTGTTGTGGCTTCTCTTAAAGGTGTTTAGAGGGTTAAATAAACTGCAAGCCGGGCTCGGTGGCTCAGCCTGTAATCCCACGCCTTGGGAGGCTGAGGTGAGTGGATTGCCTGAGCCCGCGTGTTTGAGACCCACCTGGGCAACTTGGTGAGACCTCATCTCTACAATAAATCAAAAAATGAGCCGGGTGTGGTAGCGCACGCCTATAGTTCCAGCTACTTGGAAGGCTGAGGTGGAAGGATCGCTGGACCCAGCAGGTCGAGGTTGCGGTGACCGGGAGCGGCCACTGCACTCCAATCTGGGCGACAGAGTGAGACTCCAACTCAAAAATAAAATAAAATAAAATAAAATAAATAAACTGCAAAACAGTTCATACAAATAACTCTTGTATTATATACAGGTCTATAAAAGCTAATAGGTACTCGGAAGCTTGCTTAGGAATCTATATTTATTCTTGAGGGAGGGTTATTTACCTACTAAATGTATCTGAGAACTGTCTATGCCTGATAGGAAATATAGCACACATTACAGAAATGCTCAGTAAATGATAACATTGGAAATTTATGCATTTTGGGGATCTAAATAAAAGGTTTATTCTGCTTAAGTTATTTGCATCTATTTGCAAAATACTTTACTTTTGACTCAGATTCTATGGAAACATTTTTTTAAAGGGAGATTTTTTTTTTAATATGACAGTGAAATCACTTTAGCTGCTTGGTGCTATGCCATTTTTGCTTATTTTAACTTAATGGAAATTAATTTATAGTTCATAATGATATTCTTCTTACAGTTTTATTATGAAGATGCTCATTTTTTGTCTATTTGTGACTGTTTCAATTATACAAAGAATGATATAAAGTGATGAGACTATTGATTTACACTTAATGATCTTTTATTATAGTTCTTCTGTAATTTGTAATGATTAGATATTCTTTTGCTGTTTAGTTTTTATGTTTTGTTTAGGAGATACTATTTCCTTCAGAGCCTAGTTTTCAAGCAACATATGTATAATCTGGCAGTAATTTCCATTTTCACAGCCACTTCCTGGTTTTTATGATGTTCATGGTGATAGATGTATCATTCAAGTTCTTTGATTACTGTTTTTGTACAGTGTTTTGCATTAATGCCATCTTTAACATAAAGAACCAAATATTAATGGCCTTTAACTAATTGATGGCATCAATAGTCACATTAATTTTTATTTATTTCTCTTTGTTGTTAGGGGTTCTGTCTGTAATGTGTTATTAACTTCATGCCATGATGGTGTGTGCCGTCTCTGGGCAGAAACTTTATTACCAGAAGACACTCTTTTGGGTGAGCAGATTTGTGAGACTACTACTTCCAGCATTGCCAGCAACCTTTCTCATGCTGGAAGACACAAAGACAGAATACAACATGCTCTTGAGGTACTATATTATTTAAGATGGTAAATGAATTTTGAAGATAGTGAGTTTGGGTGCAATTCATAAGCTAAGATGCAGATGGTACACATGGTACACATGGTACATGTAATGAAGGAATTAATAGCAATAAATTATCACTTATTTATTTTTGTAAGGTTACTCATTTTATGCTACTATGAAACCAAATACACATAGTAATAATCTCAGACATGTAGTATGGTAACTAATATAATTTTAATTCTTTTGTATGTGAAATGTGAAAAGATATAGGAATGGTTACTAAAACATACAAACGTCCTTGAAATTAATTGTAATACAAAATATTTTGCTTTTGCTTCATGAAAACTAAGTTTTTTCATTTATTGTTCTAATTAAAAGTCACTATCTTGTTCCTTAAGAATAAAGATGTTTATTAAGATATTAGACTCAAGTGAACTGCTTTGCAGTTTCAATGGTTGAATATATTGAAAGTGAAATAATTTTTCTAATTTTAAAACACAGTATGATATAAAAATGCTTTGTAAGAAATTAGATTTTTTATAATATATCGTATTAACTATTGTGTCCAATATTATTAGGGAATAAAATATGTGTATTATTTAAAATTACCAGAAATTTATTATAGTAAACCTAGATTACTATTTTTCTTGTGAGTATTTTTATTACATAAGGAATATTTTATTTTAGAATTGGATTAAGAAATAGAGAAAAAATAGGGAATTTATCATCCAACTATTCCAGTCATGTGTCTATGTGTATATTTCTTTATTAACAGGATTGAGATCATATTATGCAGTAATGTTTGTAACTTATTTTTTATATTCAGTATGTTACAAACATCTCTACATTATTGATTGTACTATTACATTATATATTTACATTAACAATTTAATAGTTACATAGCCTAAGTGGCTTTGCTATTTTACCTGGCAGAAATATTGTATACGTTTGACAGGTTAAGGATATGGTCCTTAAAAGCTTTATTTCATTTTATTTATTATTATTATTTAAACTTTTTTTTATTTCAATGACTTTGGGGGTAAAAATGATTTTTGGTTACATGGATGCATTGTATAGTGGTGAATAAGTCTGGGTTCTAAGTGTACCCTCTTCCCCCACGTGTGCATGTTTTACCAGCTAGGCGATTTTTCATTCCTACCTTTGCTGTCACCCTCCCCTTCTGAGTCTCCAGTGTCCATTATGCCATAAAAGTTTTATGTGAAGTAGGCTTGCTCTGATACTGTCTGTGATTAGACATTATTTGATTAACACTTTAGTGAGGTCTTTCCTGTTTACTCTTAAGCTTTCCTTGTTACTCTGAATTTTTGGACCCTGTTTTCTTCTTTATATTAGAAATCATATATTTGATTACTTAGCTGACTGTTTAGTTCTAAGTAAGAACTTTGGGAGGCAATATTCTTTTTCCAGATAAGAAGACTCAGGAATTTTTTTTTCTTCTGCTGTTGTAACTGTTAAATTCTGCTTTAGTATTGGGATATCTGCTAAAAGAAAAAATGTGAGCCTACTAATATTAACAGAATTTTTTATTCATATTTTGTAAGTACTATGAATAAGTATTTTCAAGCAACTACTTTTTGCTTTGATTTACAAGAACTGTAAAGAATATATTTAAAATTGTTCTACTGTAATTTAGAAAGTTTGCTTTAAAGTTATTTTTACAGAGAGAAAAATTTTTTAAATCTTAATAATCAAGAGTACTTTGTTTGGCAATTATTTGACCTTGCACAGTTGGATTCAGCAATTATCCTTCTATTTTAGACAATACACCATTTGAAAAACTTAAGGAAAGGACAAAGGAGGTCTTCTGTTCTTGTAACTCACACTGAATTAATGCCTGATCAGACAGCAACACATGAAGTCCAAAGGCATATTTCCCACCATGCAAATGCACTCTGTCATTTTCACATTGCAGCAAGCATCAACCCTGCCACAGGTAAAGGATAATATTTATTTTTTATAAATATGCTGAAATCAGATAAAGAAATAGAAAAGTGGGGCTACTTTTATAACTTGTTTTTAATTTTATGTTATTATTTCATGTTGCCTTTAAAATACTTCTTAACTGGAATAGAAATCTAATAAAAGGTACCATTTCTTAAATTGTGATTATATGATTCTCAGGGTATAACTTTGATAGCTGTTTTGAGCTGCTTTATCTGGACTATAACAAGGGATCCCAGTAAATTAGAGTTTCAGTTGAACCAGGTATCATAAATGGTGCTAGCCTGGTTAATTAAATAGTGTAATTTTTCTCTTTGTAACTCTTCTTTATAATCTTCTCTAAGTATTTTTTTTATAGAGTTTTCCTTATATATAAGCACATCTCATTTTTTAATCCTTGTAGACTTTCTTGTCCTATACTAAGGGAAAGATACTTCTTCTAACCTTAATATTTTCTTTTACCCTTTCCCCCCTGTGTAGCTGAGAAGTATTTTGAGGCAGGTTCTGTGTTGACGAAAGCATATCTAATAGCTTCTCTTTGAGGGCATTATGTTTTCTTTCTACATGAAAACATAAGAGAAAGGCTATAAATTTCATATTACATTACTGGTAGAACTATATTTATGTAAACTTATATTTGTTATTGAAATAGAGGTCTCTTGCTTGAGAGTAGAGTTTTAGTTTTAACTGTTTGTTTATGTAAATATGGTATTCAGTAAATAGAAATCTCAATGAGTGATTTTTAGCAGTGGCTCTAGGTATGTGCTCTCCTGTAGAAGAGTCATTAGAGCCATGTTAGCAGTTGGAGATGTGGCTGGTTCAAACTGAGCTGTACTGTAGAATTATGCACTGGATTTCTAAGACTTAGTATAAAAATAAGGTAAAACATTTCATTAATAATTTTATGTTGATTACTTGTTGAAATATTTTATATATGTTAGGTCAAATAAAATATATTATTAAAATTAATATTACATATTTCTTTTTACCTTTTATAATTTGGCTACTAAAATAACTAAAATAACCTATGTGGCTTACATTATATTTCTATTGGACAGTGCTGTTTTGGCTGATTAAATGTTATTTTGCTTATATTATCTAACATCTTAATTGTATTCTAAAAAATGTCTTTATATAATATTTAACTTGTTTTAAAAATGTTTGTAGTTTTAGATTTTTATGAATTTGTAACCTTTTAAAAATAACCTTTTTCTTGAATTATTGACTGATGAAGATCTAACTTCAAAACAGAATGTTACTAGTGATAGTCTGCAGTAAACTTGACACAGATCAGAAAGCTTGGCTTTTTATCTGTATACACTATCTTGATCAGATGTTATAGGATCACAGGATTGTTCCCTGACGATAATAAGCATTCTGTCACGTCATTTAAGCCTAAGGGCTGGATGTGTTCTTGTATCCATTGTACCTTGTCTTCTCCAGCATCTTCAGTAACTTTCACCTTTTAGTCAGTTTTATTTATACTCACTCTAACTTACCTATGTAGTATTTTAAAAATCATTTTGTTAAAATACTTAACATTATATATTTATAGGTGCTGTGTGTAAGTACAGCATGTAAGTTGACCAAATTGGTTACTAAATGCAAATAATTGTATATTGTTAGGACTCTTCCTCTTTATCGTTTTTCCAGAAAAAATTTTGAACTGCAGGAAAGCTGAAAGAATAGTACAATGAATACCTACCATTTCCCAGATTAATCACATGCTAATGTCTTGTCATACATGGTTTTGTTTTTTCCCCTCCACCAGTATATATGTGTCTCTGCTCTCTGTTCCCTTATATTTTGACTGAGCCATTTGGAAGTAAAGTTGTTGATGGCATTACACTTCACCTCCTAAATATTTTCCATTACCTAAATATTTCAGAATGTATCTTTTAATAAGGAAATTTGCCTCCAGAACTATGGTATTGTTATATCATGCAAGAAACGTGGATAAAATAATGTCATGCAATATATAGTTTATAAGCAAATATAGATTATTTTTAAAACTGCATATGATTGTTATTTTTCTTTAAACACCTCAAATGTAGAACAGTTCCTCTCTCAGTTGTCAAAAAAAGCTCTTTCTCAAATAATTGTCTCTCAGTTTTCTTTTAGAATGTCTGGTAGTCTGAATATTTATTCATAAGATTTAGGTTCAACATTTTTAGCAAGGATACAGCATAGGTACATAGTGCAGTGTTTATAGGATTGTTAATTTAAAAATACTATTCTAAATGATTTATTTCATTTTTTATAGTCACAAAACCAGGATTGGCATCCAGGAATTGGAAAGAAAGAGCAATCTAGAGCATTATTTAACATTGATATTTATTATAGTAGAAAACTACCAGAATATTCTGAGCATTTTATCTTTAGACTTTTACTTCTTTTTGCAAAGGATAATTTTACCTTTCTGTTGAATGAAGTATTTATAATATAGATTGAAGTTAAGATTAATTTTTTGATTTATACTGTTTTACATGAGCTAATCTATGTCATAAATTTTAGTTACCCTAAATGGAGAAATTCTGCTATACTTAAAAGTTTGCCTATCTTACTGTGTTCTTTCTTGATATTATTTTCCCCTAGCTTTTAAGTAAAATTTCAAACATTAAGTAAAGGTAGAAGGATAGTACAGGGAATACTTTTATATCCTCCACTTACATCCAACAATTGTTAATATTTTGTTACAGTTGCGTTTCTGTCTCTCTGTATATGTGAATGTGCATGTGTATGTGAGAGTGAACTTTTTTCTTGGTCTTTTCAAAGTAAGTTACGCATATCATGGCATATTACCCTTTCATACTTTAGCAAGTATCTCCTAAAGATAAGGAAGTTCTCTGACATAATCATATTATTATTATTATACCTAAGAAAATGATAAAATACTTCATAATATCTAAATAATATCTAATATTCAGTTCATATTTAAACTTCTCCAGTTGTGTCTTTTACAGCTGCTTTTTTGCTTTATCTTTCCAGCCTCTGTCCCCAAACCAGAATTCAGTAAAATTTCATGCGCTAGTGTATTTGGTTTTTAAATTAGTAGTTTAATTTCATATAAGTCTGTCATTAGTTCTTAATATTTACATTTACCAATAAATTCAATTAAAGTTTTTACAAATCCTGCTAAAATTATGTTGACTTGTTTAGCATCTTTGCTGTGTAATTGCAGGTAAGTCATAAATACTTGCCATATTTTAAAGAAATTAAAATTTTATATTGAAATCTTACCTTTTTTCATCTCCACAGATATACCAAATGTCTTGGTTGGCACTGCATTTAATGTTGATGATGGAAATGGGGGCTTTGTAGTTCATTGGTTAAACAACAAGGAATTTCATTTTACATCATCTACAGAAATATTTATGCATCAATTACGAAAACTTTCTGAAAAGCAGGTAGATCACGAAAGCGATGATGCAGATAGAGAAGATGAGGAACATTCACAGGAGGAAAGAGAGAGGGGTTTACATATGAAATTAGACCATGGTTAGTATCCTGTATTCAGATTGTTCTTTCTCTAAAGTTAACAGCTTTCTGTGCTGCCACTTTTAGTTTGAAATTTTTCCTTCTTGCTCTTTTCCCTTTTCTCTATTCATTCCACAAGTATTTTCTGACCATAGTGTGAAATTAGTAATAGCTTTTAAATGACTATTTGTTATACACAAAATGGTTTATATTTGCCAATTTAAAATAATTTTTAATAAATACCCATCGTGCCATGGACTAGGCATTGTGCCAGGTCCTACAAACATCATCTAACTTTATATGTTTTGTTATAACATGCTACTTTTAGTAACATATTACTTTAGAAGTAATATCCTTTTTTGGGAAACAAGTTTTGCTAGTGGTATTAATAATGATGGTATAAATAAAGTTTTTATTTATCTAAAAGTAAGAAATGTAGTGTTTTCAATTCAGATACAAATTTTCATTTTTCTTCCTGACCATAAATTGGAAAAGGGATTTATAGTTTCTGAAGATAGTATGCCATTTATTTATAGTCTAGTATATAAATAAACTTTTGTAGTATTAGTGTACGTACTGATAAATATGTTTTCTGGTTCAGATCTGTCCCTGGATAGAGAATCTGAAGCAGGTACAGGATCATCAGAACATGAAGATGCGGAAAGAGAAGGAAGTCCTAGGACTTATTCACGACCTAACATGCCAATGCCACTGCCTACAGTTCTGCTTGATCGGAAGATTGAAATGCTGCTAACTGAATGGAACAAGAATCCTGACATGCTTTTTACAATACATCCTATAGATGGTACCTTTTTAGTGTGGCATGTCAAGTATTTGGATGAATATAATCCTGGAATATTTAGACAAGTCCAGGTATATTTTATTGATGAAGCAATTATTACATTTCTTAAAAAAATAAAAAGAAATAGATGTTATATAGAATTAGTGGGGTTTTAGAATTACTAAAAAAATGTTTTTGATCAGCAACTGAGAAAAGAATACTTCTTGCTTCCAGAGAGGATCAGTGATCATAAATTTTGCAAGCCTGATTAGTTTGAAGAAAATGAATTTGCCTTTGAAATGCAGTACTGATATTTAAATATATATGTGTTGGTTTTTCTGGGAATTTATAATATTTTGAATAAACTTAAGAAACTACTCTAAAAATATGACTCAGGATGAGCACCCCTTCATCCCCAGTTTTATTAGTTAAATCAAGCTGCTTTTATCTGTTGTCTTTTTCAACTTTATTGCTCTTTAGATCTGTGGCTGTGATCATTTTGATGCACAAGCAAGAAATTTGAATTTTTTTATCTTTAGTTATTCAGTCTTCTCTTAGTATATGAACAGAGATATGATATTACATAATAGAAAAGAGGGATTAAACCATAAAGAATTTGAAAATTATTTTTTTGCTAGGAAGCTGAGATTTTTGATAGGCGATGAACTGAATCGTATAATTTTGTTTTTCAGGTTTCTTTTTCTTCTCGGATTCCTGTTGCATTTCCCTCTGGTGATGCAAACTCTCTTAGTAAAAATATCATGATGTATGCCTGTATAAATGCTACAAAAGATTCTTACCATCCTATGTTATACGAAGACATGTTGTCTGTAGAGAGTCCTCACAGATCACAGCCACAGTCTAGATCACACAGTACAAATATGAACATTTTAGCTCCCACAGTAATGATGATCTCTAAACACATAGATGGTTCTTTAAATCAATGGGCAGTCACTTTTGCTGATAAGTCTGCCTTTACCACTGTCCTAACTGTATCTCACAAATTTAGATATTGCGGTCATCGGTTTCACCTCAATGACCTGGCATGTCATTCAGTTTTACCACTTTTATTGACATCCTCTCATCATAATGCTCTGTTGACTCCTGAATCAGATTGTCAATGGGACTCAGACAATAAATTAAGTAGATTAATGGACCCTGTAAAACATATAAAAGGTTCCTTGAAACAACCTCTTAGAAATGCAGCAACCCGTACATTTCATGACCCAAATGCAATCTACAGTGAACTTATTCTATGGCGTGTGGACCCAATAGGACCCTTGTCATATACTGGAGGTGTATCAGAATTGGCTCGAATTAACTCTTTACATACCTCAGCGTTCTCTAATGTGGCTTGGCTTCCTACTCTTATTCCCAGTTATTGTCTGGGTAAGTGTTCATTTTACTTGTGAAATTAACAAAAGCTTTTAAATGATTGTTTATTATACCCAAAATGGTTTATATTTGTCAGTTTAAGATAATTTTTAATAAATACCTAGAATATAGACATGGAATCTATTTTCAGAAGTTTGTTTTTAATCTTTTTCCTCTCATAACCTATTTTTTAAATTGGATTTTTGTTAATAATTTTATATCCATTCGTTGTGTCTGTTACATTATTATTCTAGACTATGATAATGTCTAAAAAGAAAAGATTGAATTTTTTTTCTTATCTTTCAATCAGTAAGAAAAATAAGTGACACATTATAGCACAGAGTCCTTATTTTTCATTCTCAGGTACTTACTGCAATTCAGCAAGTGCTTGCTTTGTTGCTTCTGATGGCAAAAATCTGAGACTCTATCAAGCTGTGGTAGATGCAAGGAAACTATTGGATGAACTTTCAGACCCAGAATCTTCAGTAAGTATTTACTAATCCTTATGGATATATCTAAATTATAAAAAAATTCTCTTTTTACTTTTTCTATGACCTTTATTTGTTAGTTGCTTTTTAGGGAGTGAGCATATGTTCTGGGCTTTATATGACATACTTATGATAAATTTATTTTTTCCTAACTTGTGTTTTAAGGTATGTGAATCAGAATTTAAGTCTGTATATCACATATCAATATGTTTTACATATAAAGAAATAAAAATTATTTTTCCTAAAATATTTATTTATTATATTTACTCTCTGGTTTCGTTCCACTAGTCTTACTTTGCTCATAAAAAATTTAAGGCATCTTTACCAAGCTGTAGGTTTAGGTTGGAAATTTAGAACTTTTCAAAAAACAATCATCTGGTTAGAATATGCTATCAGTGGGTGGCAATATATCATTCTGGTAGTTCTGTATTTCCACTGGAAATCATATATATTAGTTAACATCTAGATTTGAACAGTGAAATTTTCATTTACCTACAAAAACTTATCTCTTTATAAAGCAGCTGTTAAAATGTTATAATGTTTCCAGTAGTGAAACCAGAGACTATTTTTGAGCATCTACTATGTGCCCCCAGATGTGTAGGGGATACAGAGTTTAAGTTTCAGGGTCTACTTTTAAGGAGCTTTTAAATTAGTTGGAGAAGGAAATTATTAATAAAAAGTTGAATAATCGTTTAAGAAGAGGTGTCTTAAAACAACACAGATTTATTATTTTACAGTTCTGGAGGTTAAAATTGCTAGAATGAAAATGTTAGCAGGACTTTGTTTTCTCTAAAAGTTCTGGAGAATTTGTTTCCTTCCTTTTATTAGCTCCTAGAGGCCACCTATATTTCTTGGGTGGTCCATTCCCCCATTGTTAAAGCTAATAGCTTAGCATTTTAAAATCTTTTTTTAATCTCCCACCTCTGCTTTTTTTGGTCACATCTCTTTCTCTGAATCTGACCCTGCTCCCTCCTTATAACGACCCTTGTGATTACATTGGGCCCACGAAAAAAATCCAAGGTAATCTCCCCATCTCAAGATCTCAATTTAGCCACACCTATGAAGCCCCTTTTGTTATGTAAGATAACATTTAACAGGTTTTAGGTATTAGGATGTAGACATCTTTTGGGGGGCTATTAGTCTGATTACCACAGCCTACTAATTTTACATGTGAAATGGAGATCTGAAAAATGAACAGAAGTATTTTTAGATTCTGAATTTTTAAGTGGAGAAAAGTTATATGGCTATTACTGGTTTACAAAAAGCAGTTATGTTTTGCTTAGTTCAGTCTTATCCAAATTTGGAAGTGTACTTGGAATTTTTTTAAAAAACAATTCAAGTCACAATGTTATTCTGCAAAAGAGGTTTCAGTAAGCTGAAGATATTTAAAAATTATTTAAGATTGCCACTTGGTCAAGGTAAATTGCCAAATAAGGCACTTCTCTATATTGAAAACAAGATAAAGTAGATTTTGAAAATATTGATGGCCAGGCTCGGTGGGCCTAGGCGAATGGATTGTCTGTACCGGCGGGTTCTAGACCAGCCCAGGCAACTTGGCGAGACCTTGTCTCTACAATAAATCAAAAATTAGCTGGGCATGGTAGCGCATGCCTGTAGTTCTGGCTACTTGGAAGGCTGAGGCAGAAGGATCACTGGAGCCCAGCAGGTCAGTGCTGGGGTGACCGTGAGCATGCCACTGTACTCCAATCTGGGCAACAGAGTGAGAATCCAATGCAATTAAAAAAAAAAGTAGAAAATATTATTGATGAGTTTACTCCCATTAAAACCAGGAAAGTAAAATTATAATTAATCTTATTTCTTGTATAAATAAATTTAAGCTTAAAATAATGGGAGTTTTAATACACCTACTTTCTATTTTTAAATATTTTTCAGCTACTTTAATTTTCTGGATAAAGTTAACCATTTAAAAATGCAAAAACACATGTTTCTGCAATTTCCTTTTGTCTCAGGTTCCAATATGACTTATCAAGACACTATTGGGTCCTCTATTTAAATTTTCAATTTTTTTGTTCATTTTGGGTTTTTTGCATTAATTTTGAGTTTTCAAAAATATTGCATTAAATACTATTTATCTTAATTATTGAGTTATTGGGAACCCCTTTACATTTTGCTCCCAGAGTTAGTGCTTCACTCACTTCACTCTAATTCCAGTATTATCTTCCACTGTAAAATGAGTTCCTTGGTTGAAGGGGAAGTTGAGTGGGATTCTGTAGTGTTGAATAAATCATTCGATAAGTCTGTTAGTTACAGTGCCAGCAGAGATGTGAGCAGGGAAGGCAGATCCTTAGCTGGAATTCATAGCTGTTCCTGTGAGGGATCACAACCTTGGTTGCATATTGACATACTGAGGGATTTATAAAACTGATAGTGAGATTGAATCCCAGACTGGTAAGTCAGTCTCTGTGGGTGGAACCTATCTCTCCAGGTAATTCAGTGTGCAGCCAAGGTTGAGAACCACTGATCTACAGAAGTACTTTTTTTTTTTTTCTTTTTTTTTGAGTTGAAGTCTCACTCTGTCACCCAGACTGGAGTGCAGCGGCCGCTCCCGGCCACAGCAGCCTCGACCCGCTGGGCTCCGGTGATCCTTCCGCCTCAGCCTTCCAAGTAGCTGAACTACAGGCACGCGCTACCACGCCCAGCTAATTTTTTTTTTTTTGATTTGTTGTAGAGATGAGGTCTCGCTTGCCCAGGCGGGTCTCGAACCCGCGGGCTCAGGCAATCCACTCACCTCAGCCTCCCAAAGGCGCGGGATTACAGGCTGAGCCACCGAGCCCGGCCAGAAGTACTTTTTAACTTTAGTATGCACATGAATCGTCTGGAAATCTTGTTAAAATACAAATGTCTTAGTTTCAGGGAATTTATAAAAAATACTCCATGTTGTTGCTGGTCTAATTATTATACTTTGAGTAACAAAGCTTTATTATGTGCTACAGGAATTCCAGTGTTTTAGCCTCACCAACTATAGGCCCAGCGGAGTTCAGATTTCAATTAATAAACACGGCAGACTGTTAACACTGCTTTTAGATGTCTGAGCTAACACTTTAAATCCTGAATCTTGTGTGAATATACTCATATCAATGAATTCAGCCCTCTCCAATCACTTTTTTGCCCCTCTTGATCTAATCATCCTAGAATTTCTTCCCATACATACACGCTATCTGGAATCCTAGTGATACAAATTGGAAAGTTCCTTCGACTCCAGCATATATGCTGTTTTCTTCCTGATCTTGTACTTACATCCTTAGGCTAAGCTGGGATCTAACCCCTCTTCTGGGTGGAGGCAGTAAAAGGTAGTGGAGGTGGGTGTTGAGGAGAATGGGTACCACTTTCTGAGGCAGCTACTTTGGATGAAGTTACTGAAAGGTTTTTGTGAAAGAGAAGGCTGGTTGGAAGGTGGGTGAGGGGGGATTCTGTTCAACTATTGTCCTTCCCTTCAGTCTGGAAGGGTTGTACGCGTTTTTTTTTTTTTTCTTTCTGAGTTGAAATCTCACTCCATCACCCAGGGTGGAGTGCCGTGGCATGCCCACAGCCACCCCAGTGTTGACCCTCCGCCTCAGCCTTCCAAGTAGCTGGAACTACAGGCACATGCTACTGTGCCTGGCTAATTTTTTTATTTGATTTATTGTAGAGATGAGGTCCCACCATGTTGCTCAGGCTAGTCTCAAACCTGTGGGCTCAGGTAGTCCTCTCACCTCAACCTCCCAAAGTGCTGGGATTACAGGCTTGAGCCACTACCCAGCTGAAATATGTCTTTGAATGTATTAAGTCCCATTGCCAATCATCGACTATTTAGATGGGGTCTTTAATATCCAAGATGCTGTATCATATTGACAGTAGATTTGTAAGTTGTTGGTCATTAACATTCTGTGTTTTTATTTACAGAAACTTATTGGAGAAGTGTTTAATATTGTGAGCCAACAGTCTACTGCTCGACCTGGCTGCATTATTGAACTTGATGCAATAACCAACCAAGTAAAAACATTTATTGTGAATTGGTGATATTAAAATACCTTATTCCAGAGTACTTTATATGTATATGATATTTTTTCATTCTCAGAATAATACTCATTTGATACTAAAATAGTCAACTTCTGTTGATTCCCATAGTGAAAATCCAATGATTTAGGAATTATACTTTTCCAGTTGAACTATATCTGTAGCTTTATTTCCTGTTCAAAGAAAATTTGATTCAGTTAGGAACACCATAACCCTTATCTAGAAATGCAGAGGGAAAATAGAGTGCAGCTGAATAGAGTCTTGTGTTGTGGTTTTTCTTTTTATACTACTACTCATTTCAGCTCAATAGGGGGTGACCTCAGCTTCAGAATGTTTTCTTTTTTATGAGATCCCTAAAACTGCAGATGAAAGTTAGATCAAAGTATACATTTACTTTTTAATCACAGGTCCTTTGTGTAGTCAGTATTTCTCCTAACTACTACTTAGGAAAGAAGGAGAATCCCTACAGGGAGTTTGTAAAATCTATGTTAGCCCTCAAGATATTGGTTTTTTTAGGAATATGTTTATGGTCTAAAGCAGGAGTGTCCAATGTTTTAGCTTCCCTGGGCTGCATCAAGTAAAGTGGAGTTGTCTTGGACCACACGTAAATTATATAATGTAATTAGCATATATATATAGTAAGACTTCTTTTTTTTTTTTTGAGTTGAAGTCTCACTCTGTCGCCCAGACTGGAGTGCAGTGGCACGCTCCCGGCCACCGCAGCCTCGACCTGCTGGGCTCCGGCGATCCTTCCGCTCATCCTTCCAAGTAGCTGGAACTACAGGCGTGCACTACAACGCCCGGCTAATTTTTTTATTTATTGTAGAGATGAGATCTGGCCAAGTTGCCCAGGTGGGTCTCGAACCCGCGGGCTCAGGCAATCCACTCACCTCGGCCTCCCAAAGCGCAGGATTACAGGCTGAGCCACCGAGTCTAGCAAGACTTCTTTTAAAAATATTTTTTATTAAAAAATTTAGAAAAATGAGAACAATATAAAACCACTGGGAAATTTGGCCTTGTTTTTGTAAAACTAGTCTATCAATGTCTGGTTTGATGAAAGTGGTCATAATTCTTAGTGAGTTCTCAACGTGCTTGTCAGAAATTGTTTGTTTGAATTTTGCTCTTTGTGTGCTTCATAACTGAAAACAGCTGCTCCTAAATGTTTGTGCTGCCCAAAAGTAATGTCATGAATAAAGCGTGATTGTGAACTTCAAAAATGGAACTACACATGGGGTCATGAAGAAAATAAACACTAAAAAACACACGATGGTAAAAGATTTTGTGGGGCCACGTTACTAGCTGTCCTAGACCACATGCGACTGTGGGCTGCAGGTTGGACATGCCTGCTCTAAATACAGCAAAAGATTAGTTTGGTGAGAAAGTTACCAATTTTTTTTTTTTTGAGTTGGAGTCTCACTCTGTTGCCCAGGCTGGAGTGCAGTGGCATGCTCATGGCCACCACAGGCTAGACCTGCTGGGTCCAGGAGATCCTTCCACCTCAGCCTTCTAAGTAGCTGTAACTACAGGTGTGTGCTACCACGCATGGCTAATTTTTTTTATTTATTATAGAGATGAGATCTCACCAAGTTGCCCAGGCTGTGTTACCAATATTTTTAAACAAGGAAATGAAGAAAGAGCCTACTATATTTAAAAACAAGTATAGAGTTGTGTCATATTTTTTTCAAAATCCCTTGCACATTCTATTGGGGAAAATGTAATCATTTCCACTAATGTGGAGAAATTACCACTTCAGCTCTTGGTAACAGAACTGGGGCTGCCAGACTCAAATTACTAATGCCTTCTAGAAAGTCCTTAATGTTTTAATCCCCAAGTACTGTACTTTTCTTCAGATTCAACCTGTGACTCCTTTTTTTACTCCATAACGATTTGGAAGAAGAGTAGGTTGGCTTCTTTCCCATAGACATCTTTTTTTTTTTTTTTTGAGTCAGAGTCTTGCTCTGTGCCCAGGCTAGAGTGCAGCAGAATGCTCACGGCTACCACAGCCTCTACCTGCTGGACTCAGGTGATGCTTCTGGCTCAGCCTTCCAAGTAGCTGGAACTACAGGCATGTGCCACCACGTCTGGCTAATTTTTTATTTATTGTAGAGACAAGGTCTCGCCAAGTTTCCCAGGCTGGTCTTGAACCCCTGGGCTCAGGCAATCCTCTCGCCTCTGCCTCCCGAAGAACATATTACAGTCGTGAGCCACCGTGTCCGGCCAACACCTTAATTTTAATGGACTGGATGATAAATTCATCTCCCACTGTAGCCCTTTTTGCACTCTTTATCATGGGATATTAATACAGTCCACTCTCACCTAGCAATCTTTTTATTTTATACCTCCTGAAGATTTTTTTTCCCTTCTGCTTGTGACTGTCCTTAACACAAAGGCTGGTAAACTTTAAGCACTGATAAATGACTTAGGCTTATATACAGCAGTGTTTAAAACTCATACTAGGTTTCTTCCCAGTGTGTTGTATGATTTCTATATCCAGAGAGGCACAACCCTTCCCTTTTCTTTTATTTATTCTTTTTCTCTTGGGGAGGTGACCTCCTATATAGTAAATGTGAAGATATTTTTTATATTTTTATGAGAGACATAAAAATACCCTGTAACTTTCATAAAAATTCCATGGCTCTACCTAATTTTATAGTCCTTTTATTTCCTTCTATTATGTAAAGAGGCTGATTTTTCATTACTCTCTAAGATTTTAGACTGTTCACTCGGTGTCAAGATAACCATAGTTACCTCAATTTCTTGAAATCTCTGGGCAGTCATTTATTATCTTGACACACTTCCATAATAAGCTTGTTTGGATCTAGCCTTTCCTTGAATTTCAGTTCACCTTTAGAGTTCTAAGTAGCCGTTTGTGATAGTCTTTTTTTCTGTGTGATCCAAAAACATGATCTTGCAGGAAGCAGTTGACAGTGATGTTTAATCCATCCATAGAGAGGTCCTAGTTATTTACTTGTAAGTTTAGTTCTCTAGAGATGTGTCATACCGCTGGCTGTTATAGACTCCCTCATAATTCCCATTAGACAGAGCTATTGGTGTATTCTGAGGACCTTTTTGCATTTGTTTAGTTTTTGGTTCTCCAGTGGGTTTAAAATAACTAATAGTTCTATAGTAGTCCAGTATGCCTTACATAGTTAGCTAGCATAATCCTCCTCAGCCAATTATGAGTCCTGATGCTTTTTGGCTCAGAGTGGTGAAGATCACTTTAATTGCTTTTTTTGGTTTTGTTTTGAGAGGCAAACCTGTTGATTTGTTTCTACAAGAGCTCTTTGGTTGTGACATCTTTGAGAGTCATTTTTCTTGATTTTTGTTTTTGCTTTTTCCTCTCTAACTACTCAGTAGATTAAGAATAGAAATTCCAGCCCAGGCAACTTGGCGAGACCTCATCTCTACAATATTTTAAAAAATTAGTGGTAGCGTGCACCTGTAGTTTCAGCCACTTGGAAGGCTGAGGTGGAAGGATCGCTGGAACCCAGCAGGTTGATGCTGGGGTGGCAATGAGTGTGCCACTGCACGCCAGCCTAAGCAACAGAGTGAGACTCCAACTCAAAAAAAAAGAAATTGTTGAAGCAACTTAATTTCTTCTGCAGTAGTATTGGGGAGGTGGTAGATGAGAGATAGGAAATTTCAAAGATAAAAACTCTTCTTTTTTTCCATACTTGTAGTGTGGCTCAAATACACAATTGCTTCATGTGTTTCAAGAAGACTTCATTATAGGGTATAAACCACATAAGGAAGATTTGGAGAAAAAGGAAACAGAAGTATTTTTTCAGCCATCACAAGGTACTTTTTAAAAATAGTTTGAATTTGTTTACTTTAATTCTAAAAAGAGATCTCTAAGCTTTCATTGAGTATGGATCTGCATACTCAATGAAAGCTTCATCACTTTCATAATTTTTGACATATATACCAGTTAGTTCTGACAAAATTGTATGTTTTTAGGTGAAGAAGACATGGGTGAAAACTACATTTTGAAAGACAATTCACTGGTGACATAGACTTTTGCCAAGAGATGGTATTTATGAACGCCAGTGTGTTTTAAAAAGTGATTTTAATTATTCAACTCTACAATTAAATGATTTTGATTGGTAGTCAGTTCCATGTATAATCTTAAGGAAACCAGTTTATTTTAGTATATGTTTTAAGAAGTTCCCAGTAAATTGCTACAGACCAACAATCAATATAGGGATGTAAGACATCATGATGTGTGGTATACTAGAAACCTCATGAACACAGTTCGTTTCACAGTTTTTCCCTTTGAAATGAATTATTTCTTTTTCCTTTTTATGAAAGAAAGTAGTTTCCATAATCCCTTTCAAAAACAAATGATGTGATGTTTAGTTTAAGCTTTACAATTGAGCTTAAAATGTTCTCTTTAGACGTTATAACTTTTATTTTTTAAATTGACAGACAAAATTGCATATATAATTTTATAATTATAAAACCATCATGTTCTGTTTAAATGAAAAGACATGTCCTACTTTAAGAATTAAGTTTCTACATTGAATGCTTTTTTTAGTTTACAGGGGATTTGCAGATATTTCATCTCATTTAATTATAGATTGTGAGTATCTAGATGGACATATTTAATTTTTTAAATATAATTTTTATCATAGAATTATGTGTAGACATCTAAGGAAACTAATTCTACTGAATTTGTAGGTAATTTCCTTTGCTTTAGTGGAAAATCAGAATGAGGTCCCATCTTCTATGATGCTTAACTCAAATATTGTTTCACTCCTTATACTAGTAATTTTTTTCTTTTATGTATCTTTCTTCATCAGAATTTTTTTACTTATGTTATTCATTTATCATGTTCAGTTTTACTTGGAAATCAGTAGAACATAATAGTACTGTTTTATTTTCTGTAGTATTTTACTTTTATCTGGGTTAAGCTATTTAATATGCTTCCAGCAAACCTAGCTACCATGTATGCTATTTCTAACAGGAAATATGTGTCAAACTACTGGAAAACAATACTAGTATAAAGTTGGTACTTTATAATTTGTAAATTAACAGACTTGCATTTAAATTTATTTTTTAATTTCTCTTTTGATACTTCTTTTTGATGTTTGTTGTAGTTTTTCAAAAAGAGCTTTATTGAGATTTGATTCACATACCACATAATTCATTCATTTAAAGTATGCAATTAAATAGTTTTATGTTCATGGAGTTGTGTAACCATCGGTACAGTCTTAATTTAAAAACATTTTGTCACCCCAAAAAAGAAATCTCATGCCCATTGGCAGTCACTCCAAGTTCCCATTACATCCAAGCCCTAGTCAACCACAAACTTACTTTTGGTCTTATGTTAGTCAGGGTTCTTTAGAGAAACAGAACCAATAAGATATGTATAGGTACGCCTAAATATGAGGAAATTTATTCTGGAAATCATGAAGTCCCACAGTATGCCATTTGCAAGCTGGAGAACCAGGAAAATTGATGGCGTAATTGAGTCCCAGTCTGTCCAAAGGCTTAAGAACCGAACCAGGGTAGCTGATGATGTAACTTCTAGTCTGAGGTTAAAAGCTGGAGAATCCGAGGGGCTGCTCATCTAAGTCCCATATTCCAAAGGCCTGAGAACCAGGTGTTCCAGTGTTCAAGGGCAGGAGAAGATGGATGTTTCAGCATAAAAAGAGAGTGAATTCACCTTTCCTCTGCCTTTTTGTTGTATTGGGCCCTCTGTGAATAGTATAATACCTTTTGATTTATTTATGCTACTGCTAAATCAGGTCAAAAGATTTTCTGACTGCTTTCTCGATTTTCCTTTGGTTTTTGTGTGAAGCTTCTCTGTTATATTCTTCCTGATTTTATAGCTGTTTTCTTTTTTCTATTTTTATGGTTTATTTAGAGCAGTTTCTTTTTTTTAATTTTAAATTTTAAAGTTGTGGGATACAATTCAGAGTGAGGTATGCAAATGTTCATTATGCAGGTACCTTTGTTGATGAGGTATGCCCTCCCCTCCCCTGGCAGTTTCCCTCAACTGCAAATCCCACCCCTCCCTCCCCTGGTAGTTTCCACACTGCCAATCCCTTTCTTATAGTGGTGTGATAATTGTTCCAGGTCTGCTTATGAGTAAGAATATATGGTACTCTGTTCTTTGCTTCTGTGATAGATCACTGAGTATGATAGACTCTAAATCCATCCAAGTTGCTGCAAAGTCCATGTTTGTCCTCCTTTAAGGCTGCATAATATTCCATTGTATATATGTACCACATTTTAAAAACAATCCAGTCCAGTTTCGATGGGCAGCACGGTTGCTTCCATGTTTTTGCTATTGTGAATAGCGCTGCAATAAACATGTATGTGCAGGTATCTTTTTTGTAGAATGATTTGAGTTCCT
The DNA here is from genome assembly GCA_963574415.1 of Tarsius wallacei. Lineage (NCBI taxonomy): Eukaryota > Metazoa > Chordata > Mammalia > Primates > Tarsiidae > Tarsius > Tarsius wallacei. The sequence goes on along the minus strand of CAUYQG010034438.1, from coordinate 23,990 downwards.
CTGGGTATATTCCCAATAGGGGGATTGCTGATTCATATGGAGGGTCAATTTCTAGCTCTTTCAGCAATCACCACACTGTTTTTCAAAGAGGTTGCACTAGTTCATTAGCAGTGTATAAGTGTTCCTTTTTCTCCACATCCTCACCAGCATCTGTTGTTGTTTGTTTTATTAATGATGGCCATTCTTATCGGAGTTAGGTAGTATCTCAATGTGGTTTTGATTTGCATTTCTCTGATGATTAGTGAGGCTGAGCACATTTTCATGTGTCTCTTGGCTGCCTGTATCTCTTCTTTTGACAAGTGTCTATTCATGTCTTTTGCCCGCTTTTAATGGAGCTGTTTGTTTTTTTCCTTTCAGCATGTTTGAGTTTCTTGTAAATCCTGGATCTTAGACCTTTGTCAGATATACAGTTGGCAAATATTTTTTCCCATTCTGAAGGCTCCTCACTCTCTTGTTGGTTTCTTTTGCTTTGCAGAAGCTTGTCAGTTTGATGAGGTCTCACTTGTCTAACTTATCTCTAATGGCATGGGCACTTGGGGTTTTAATCAGGGATTGGTTGCCAGTTCCAATTTCCAAAGGTGTCTCCTGCATTTTCTTAGGTTCTTATAGTTTGAGGTTTTACGTTTAGGTCTTTGATCCATTTAGAGTTGATTTTTGTATATGGTGATAGGTAGGGATCTTGCTTTACTCTTCTGCATGTGGTCAGCCAGTTTTCCCAGCATCGTTTACTGAATAGGTTCTCCTCTCCCCAGTTGTTGGGAGGTGAAGGCTTTGTTGAAGATGAGTTTGTTAAGAAATTGAGGTTTTGCTTCTGGAATCTCTATCCTGTTCCATTGGTTGTTCTTGTACCAATACCAGGCTGTTTTGATTATTGTAGCCTTATAGTAAAGTTTAAGGATTGTTTTGGCTATTCATGGTAAGTTTCTATATAAATTTCTATATTGTCATTTCCAGGTCGTAGAAGAATGATGTTGGTAATTTAATGGGTATTGTATTGAATCTGTAGATTACCTTTGGTAGGATGGATACCTTAACAATGTTGATTCTTTCTATCCATGGGCATGGAATATTTTTCCATTTGTTTGTGTCTTCTTGGATTTATTTGAGCAGTGTTTTGTAGTTTTCATTGTAAAGTTCTTTACTTCTCTGGTTAGAAAGATGCCGACGTATTTCATTTTTTTTGGTGACTATTGTGAATGGGATTGTGCTTTTTATTTGGTTCTCTGCCAGCTTGTGACTGTCTTTTGTACATTTATTTAGTACCCTAAGACTTTGCCAAAGTCCTTTATCAGTGCAAGCAGGTTTTTTACAGATTCTCTTGGATTTTCGATGTATAAGATCATATCAGCAAAGAGGGATAACTTGACTTCTTTTCCTATTTGGATACCCCTGATTTCCTTCTCTTGTGTAATTGCTCTAGCTAGGACTTCCAATACAATGTTGAACAAGAGCGGTGAGAGTGGGCCGCCTTGTCTTCCAGTTTTCGGGAGAAATGTTTCCAGTTTCTGTCCGTTTAGCAATATGCTGACTGTGGGTTTATCGTAGATGGCACGTACTATTTTGAGGTATGTTCCTTTTATGCATAGGTGTTCAAGGGTTTTCATCAAGAAGGGTTGTTGGATTTTATCAAAAGCTTTTTCTGCATCTAGTGATATAATCACTTGGTTCTCGGTTTTACATGTGTTGATGTATTTAATTGAATTTATGGTCTTGCGGTTGTTGAACCAGCCCTGCATCCTGGGGATGAAACCTGCTTGGTCATGGTGGATGATTTTTGAGATGTGTTGTTGGAGCTGGTTTGCTAGAATCTTATTGAGATTTCTTGCATCTATGTTCATCAAGGATATTGGCCTGTAGTTTTCTTTCTTTGTTGGATCTTTTTGTGGTTTGAGTATCAATGTGATGTTTACTTCTTAAAATTATTTGGGGAGAGTTCTGTCCTTCTCTATTGCCAGGAGTACTTTCAATAGGATTTGTATCAGCTCCTTAAAAAAATTATTTTCATACAGGAAAATCAGGATAATATGTTTATTTTATTCTTTCCTTTAAATAGCCAGTTTTCTAGATAAGGATTGAGTTTCCCAGTTGCTCCAGTGGACTTCCAGTGAGGCTGTCCTGCGCTTTTGTGTGATTGCCCCCACCCCGTTTCTTCTTTTCCTTCTCTCCTTCTTCCATTCCTGCCTTCTGTTTCTTTTCCTTCCTTTTCTTTCTTTCTTATATGTCCTCTTTTGTTATTTTTTGTGAATCATGGTTTTTTTATATAGTAAATGTGTTTTAATAAATTGTGTTCTGTTTTATTCTTTGATGTTCAAATGGTCCCGTCTTTGACCAGTAAATATCCTTTCATGTTAGCTTTTTTGTACTTTTGGCATAGCCCCATTAGTCTTTGCTAGCTACTTAACCTTTTGTCATAAAAATTGTGTAAAACTCCTCCTAACAGTAAATATCTTCTTCTCTTTCCTCTCAACCCCCATGCACATCTCTGAACTTCTATGCATATCAAGAAGTGTTGTTAACTTTTAAAAAGTGTTTTTTTTTAACCCTATAAAAACATTTTAATTTAAATATCCTCTTCCTTTGAATAATAGGATATCGGCCACCACCATTTTCAGAAAAGTTCTTTCTAGTAGTAATTGAAAAGGACAGCAACAATTACTCTATTCTCCATATGTGGCACCTTCATCTTAAATCTGTACAAGCATGTTTAGGTAAGTAATTATATCACAATTTTATACAGAGATGAAGTGAAATAAATTCATTTATGTATTAGGTTGGTTAATTCTTTAAAATGAAGTACCAGTAAACTATACATTGAGGTACTGAATTGAAATATGTCTCTGCTAAGCTTTTAATTACAAGGTCATAAATTGTTAATGAAACTAGCTAATTCTAAAAGCAAGCTAGTCTATAGACACATTAGGCATATTGCAAACAATAAAAGCTTGGATTTATTTTTTTCTATGACTATTTATTAAATGCATATTATGACGGTTCTAGATGCTGCATCAATTCTGTTCATAGGATTAGCGTTGTACTTTTCTGTTGATTAATACACATTGCCATCTAATACAGTAAATCAGCTTTAGCATCACTGAGAGAAGCAGATTTGTTTTTTGGTTAAATATAATTGAGTGTCTGAAGCTTATAAGCGGAACTGTTTTTGTAAGACAGTAAGAAATGTAGAAGTGATACAAAAATGATTTCATCCATGGTTTTGCTGTACATATTTAGATTAATCTCTTGATAAATTAGGAAATCTGTTGTATGACGCAAAGAAATCGATTGTCTTTTTAAAAAAATAAACTTTTACTTTTGAGAGATAATTGTTAAAATGAAGAACTGCATACCTAGCCACATCAAACTGAACCTGCTTTAAACTAGTTGTCTCAAAATATTTAAGTTGTGAAAAGACTTTATTTCTGGTTATTATATAATATAACAAAAATTATACACCTTTTTTTTTTTTTTTTTTGAGCTGGAGTCTCACTCTGCCACCCAGGCTGGAGTGCAGTGGTACATATGCTCCTGGGCACCCCATCATCCACCTACTGGGTTCAGGCAATCCTTCCACCTCAGCCTTCTAAGTAGCAGGAGCTATAGGCATGCGCTACCACGCCTGGCTACTTTTTTGATTTATTGTAGAGATGAGGTCTCACCAAGTTGCCCAGGCTGTTCTCAAATCTGTGGGCTCAGGCAATCCCCTCACCTCGGCCTCCCCAAGTGCTGGGATTACAGGTTTGAGCCACTGTGCCTGGCCCACTTTTTTTTTTTTTTTAATTGTAGAGATGATGTCTCTCAAAGTTGCCCAGGCTGGTCTCAAACCTGTGGGCTCAGGCAGTCCTCTCACCTTGGCCTCACGAGTGCTGGGATTATAGGCATGAGCCACTGCACCTGGCCTTATACACCTTTTAATACAACATTTTATACAAAAGAACATGTACTTTTTTGTTTACCTTGTATTACGCATTATCCTATACCTACAAAGTTATGTACAAAAAACAGCAGTACTAACTAGACCATGAACTGATTTAAAAAGCAAAATGATTTGATAGGACCTTTAGTTAAACCTAAACTTCTTGAAGCTCCAGGAATTTAAAAATTCTTTCAGAACCTTTGGAGTTAGTTCTTCATGTTATATGTTGTTTCATAGAAATACAGGAGTAAGGGATCTAACCAGTTTGCCAGATTCTGAACCCACTGGAGAATATAGTATTTTCTAGGATTGGGCATAGAGCCAGGAATGGCTCTGTAGAGATTTCATAGAGGTAGTAACAGGTCCTTGTGTAAGACACTTCTGTCCCCACTGCTTATGAGGAGAGTGTACCATTGTTGTTCCCCTAAAGCCAGGGCTAGTGTAGAGTTGCTTTCCTACCCTGTTTGTGACAACAGTAACAGGTCACAGACAAAGAGATAGTAGAAGAGGCAGACAAATAATATGCTCTTTTCTTTCTTTCTTTTTTTTTTTTTTTGAGTTGGAGTCTCACTCTGTCGCTCAGACTGGAGTGCAGTGGCCGCTCCCGGCCACCGCAGCCTCGACCTGCTGGGCTCCGGCGATCCTTCCGCCTCAGCCTTCCAAGTAGCTGGAACTACAGGTGCGCGCTACCACTCCTGGCTAATTTTTTGATTTATTGTAGAGATGAGGTCTTGCTTGCCCAGGCGGGTCTCGAACCCGCGGGCTCAGGCAATCCACTCACCTCAGCCTCCCAAAGGCGTGGGATTACAGGCTGAGCCACCGAGCCCGGCTGGAATACTTTCAATAGGGTTGGTATCAGCTCCTCCTTATATATTTTATAGAATTCTGCTGGGAAACTGAATAAACTTTCAATGAAAGAAAATATATGGTTGGCAAATAAGCATATGAAAAGTTTCTCAATATATTAGTGTTATGGATTGAATATTTGTCCCCTCCAAAACTCATGTTGATATTTAATGATCAATGTGTCAGTATTGATTGGTTGGGTCTTTATTGGGTTTAATGGGTTAATGAATCAATGAATTATTGTGAGAGTAGAACTGATGGTTTTAGAAGAAGAGAAAGAGAGATTTGAGCTAACATGCTCAGCTCCCTTATCATGTAATGCTCTGTGCTGCGTTGGGACTTTGAACATGTTCTCCACCATCAAGAAGGCCCTCACCAGATACACTCCCTAGAACTTGAAGTTTCCAGCCTCCAGAACTATAAGAAATAAATTTTGTTTTTAGTGAACTATTCAGTTTCAAGTATTCTGCTATAAGCAACAGAAAATGGATAAGGCAATTAATCACTTGTAAAATGCAAAGTACAATCATAATGAAATACCACCATACGATACACAAGAACTTCTAAAAAATTTAAGATGATAATACTGTACTTACAAGAATGTGGAGAAACTTGAACTCTCAGACACTCTACTGGTGACGATGTAAAACTGTACAACCATATTGAAAAATAGTTTGATAGTTTTAAAAAAGTTTAACAGAAATCTACCATATGGCCCAGTCATTACTTTCCTAGATATTTACCCAAGATAAATGAAAGAGTATGTCCACACAGACGACACATAGATGTTCATCACAGTTTTATTAGTAATATTTAAAACTGGAAATAACCCAAATATTCATAAACAGGTAAATAGATAAACTGTAGTATATTCCAAATCCGGAATACTATTCAGCAACAAAGATAAATGAACTATTGGCAGCCCCACAGCATGGTAGAATCTTAAAATAATTATGCTAAATTAAAGAAGTCAGATAAACAAAAGACTGTATTAAATTTGTAGGAAAAATATTGTATGATTCCACTTATATTTAATTCTAGAAAATGCAAACTAATCTATAGTGATTATAGGAGGAAACTTTTGGGCATTTTGAATCTGTTCATTATCTTGATTGGGGTGATGGCTTCACAGATATATACAATCATGACCATTCCACCCTGAACACGCCCAATCTGGTCAGACATATATACAATGTATACCTATATGCCTGACCAATGACCATATTTTATATTTTAAATATATATATATATAGTATGTCAGGTAAACCTCAATAAAGATGTTAGAAATATCATCTTGCCTAGAGCAATATGGTAGATATTTGTTTAGTAATTTTTTTTTGTAGTGTGGTTGGAAAATCCAGAGTTGGAAGACCTAGTTTCTTACTCTTTTCCTTGGCAAGGCAAAGTCCACTTTCCTATGGGTTCAAAACAAGCCATGGAAGAGGCAGTCAGGAAATGAGATGGCGGCAGCTCTGATTCATTAAGATCACTCTTGCCACGATGGTATAAGTTGCCTACTTCAAAATAAAGCACATGATCAGTCCAGCAGTGGGATGGGACTAGGGCGGAAACCAGACATGGTGAGGACATTAGAAGCTGAAGCCAACATAAGACCGGTTATTTGTGGAGGAATCTTGACTCTCTTTTCATGTGTTTTGGTAACATGAACCATTCTGAGGGTCTTAACTGCCCTTCAACACCTCCAGATGCAACAGACCACTATATCACGTCTATGACTGCTAGACCTTGGAAGTGTGGGGTATTTATTTTTATTTTTAAGTGACTGTCAGTTTGATGGGCTTCATCTAATAAAAAAGGCCTCTGAGTTTTTTATTTTTACAGTTGAGTTACTCTTAGCAGCTCTATTGCTTTTCCCGACTCCCACTGCTGGGCTCTATTCTTGGAGTGGACAAGATATAGGCTTATCACACTCTGCCCAACTGTTTTACTTACTTCAAAAATTTTCTTCCTGTTTCCTCCAGCCCATAGAAGTTCTGTGTATTCTTTCTGAAATAGGAACTGCTGGCTAACTAGATATTATTGAAAACCTATTGTTTATGCTGGGATATGAGCTGCTAGGAGCTTTCAAGCCACACTTTAAATCATATTTGTTTAAATTTTCCCCACTGTATCCCTTCACAAATAAATTATAGGTGCCAAAAAATATCGCATATATTAAGGTTATCATCCCACTAGAATTGTAAGTATTTTTTTCTGGAATATTGCTTGTGTTTAACTTTCTTTATTCTGTTATTTGATAGCCAGCTGAGAACCTGAAAAGTTCTCTCTCTTCTTTCTGTCTCTCTCTCTCTCTCTCTCTCTCCCTCTCTCTCTCTCTGTGTGTGTGTAAGTGTGTGTGTGTGTGTGTGCATGTGTGCACCCACAATGAGTTATGGAAGGGGAAAGAAGACAAATCAAGACAAATTTAGATGACTGACAACAGTTTTCATGGGCTGTCCATGTTTGTTACCCTCAGAAACCTCTCAAGTATCATTTTTTGGTCTTCAATACTATTAGTAAGGTGGGGTGTGTACAACTCTGACTGGAAGTTAACTGGGGAAAAATGTATTGAGTCATTTCTTGGACTAAGCTTATTAGACAAATTAGTCAATCTAAACAGTTAGCCTAAGTGTTAACTGCATGTGTCTGAACATGGTAGAAGTGTTACCAAAAGCTCCCCAGGACAAAATTCCGAGTAGATTATCTAACAGTATTGAGAGGAAGAAAATAGGTAAATGGTTAAATTTCGATTTTTGTCTAATTGCTTGGTTGTTGCACATAGTGTAATTTGAACCCTGATGTTATAGTGCAACTGTGAAATTTGCACTATGAGAGAAATCTTGCTAATATTATGGAGGTAGAGTTTTATTGCTCACCCTTACCATATTTTATCCGTTCTAAGAACTTATCAATGTTAAGATGCACTATTATTTTGCATAACAAAAGGTTACTTGCTCAAATTTCTATTTTATTCTTATTAAAAGAGATCTTTTAGATTTATTCAAATCAAGATTTTTATTATTTGTCACTCTTGGGAATGCACTGAAAGGAAAATATAAAATAAATTAATTTTGTTATACTCTTCCTAAAATTTCTCATTCACAGCCTATCATTCCTAAATCGCTTCTCAACTCATCTTTATTAATATTCATGAGCGATTCAAAATTTCCTAACAGAATGTTTCACTATTGTCTCTAGGGATTTTCTTCTAAAACCAGTTATACCCATTCTATAAGTTTTAATTACAGGACTTTCCTTTTCTTCCTTTCTGGTTTTTATCTCTTCTTTCCTCTTTTCCTTTCCTTTCTTCCTCTCTTTGTTCTTTTTATTTTTGTCTTCATTGGTTATATATTTCTGAAATTTAATTTCAAACTCAGAAGTAAATTTTTCACAAATTTCGGTTTAATATCTTTTCAGTTGTTCTGTGTAAAACATAAATTGGCCATATGAGCCTCTCATTGCTTTAATATTCCTTTTACCTCTTTCAGATTCCATTTTCTGGTGTCTTTAGTTTCCTTACTAAGTGTGTGACAGGACTTCTTTTGTAGCTCTTTAGGTAACAACATGCAGCAGCTTTATTGGCTTGTGTGTCTTTCTTTCTTAGGTCTTGTAAGCACTTGATTGTTGCTTTGCAAGAAAATATGAAACTGCGTTCATTTTTGCAACAGTGATATTTGTAATCTTAATATCAAATGTCCCAATACTCTTTTTTTCTGTGATCTCCAGTCCAGGGGTTTGACCGGTCAGGACCAGGGGCTCACTGGAGGAGGTGAGTGGCAGGTGAGCAAGCAGAATTTCATCTGTGTTTGCAGCCACTCCCCATCGCTTGCATGACCGCCTGAGCTCTGCTTCCTGTCAGATCAGGGTTGGCATTAGATTCTCATAGGAGTGTAAACCCTATTGTGAACTGTGCAGGTGAGGGATCTTCGTGGTGTGCTTCTTATGAGACTCTAATGCCTGATGATCTGAGGTGGAGCTGAGGCGGTGATGCTGGCACTGGGGAGTGGCTACAAATACAGATGAACAGGAGCAGTGAGGTTTGACTGCACAGAGACCATCGTAAATCAGTTATTTGCAGACTCATATCAAAACCTTATCAGTGAGTGGCAAGTGAGTTGGTATACTTCAATTGTACAGTTACATCTGGGTGTAGGTTTTAAGCCAGAATCTGACACTTACTTTAGTCTGTGCGTGGCCTGCTCATTATGTTATTTTCCAGTTCCATCTGTGTCTCTTTTCTTTTAGTGGTGAGTTGTATAATTATTTCATTACATATTATAATGTAATAATAATAGAAATAAAGTGAACGATAAATGTTATGCACTTGAATCATACCGAAAAGGTCCCCCCGCCCCCCACTAGCCAAAGATCATGGAAAAATTGTCTTCCATGAAACCGGTCCCTGATGCCAAAAAGGTTGGGGGCCATGACTCTAGAATACATAATAACTTTTGTTTTAATGTAGAATCATAGCATAACCTTGTTTAAAGGCATTTAAAATACCAGTTACACTCAGCACATGTAGAAACAACCATGCACTTGAATCAGTTGAAATGACAATAATACAAACATCTACAAGCACACACAATGACATCTACTTCACAATTGCTGCATGGTCAACAGTGATTATAAGTTGTCATCTATTATAAAACACATCCTAATCACCGAAATATTAAAGTGTTATAAAAAAGTGTGTCTTAGCACTAAATAAATGCAACATTAAACATGTCTCGTTGACTAAGCATTTTAAAAACATTATTTAAAGAAAAAAAAATAAAAACATTATTTAATCCTTAAAACAATCATAGGGAATCAGGATATCATTGTCCATCCTTACTTTGAAGATAAAAAAACTGAGGCAATAAAGATAAATAAACTTGCCCAGGGCCATATAACTGAAAATTTGAGGAACTGAGAATTTAACACAACTCTGCCTTATATAAGCACCCATGCTCTGTTTGTCACTGTTCTAACCTTCTCCTAAGGGCTGGTGGAATGAGGGAATCCAAGACTTCTCAAAGTTAGTGTAGCTCTACAAAACCATTCTGACACTATCTTTGTTTCATGTTTTCTTTCTCTCAAAGTAAACTTAATTCTGTAATTTAGAATGTGTATTCAATGTCATTTGGAATGTCATGATATGCCAAATAATGTTTAAAAAATGATGTTTTAGAAAAACACAACTTTTTGAGAAAAAACTTGTAACGGGAACTTAGTATCTTAATAATGCATGTAAAACCCCAGAAAGTTCTAATAGCCTGGTGTCCAACAATGTTACCTACCCATACACTATACATACTTGCCCCTCCATCCAACCACATCTATTTCTGGGAGGCCAGATCCATATGTGATGCAAGAAGCTGATTTTTAAAAAAAGATCTAACGGTTGTACTGCCTCTTTTTTCTTCTTTGAGTCAGTATTAAGGAAATGAATTGTAACCAGCTTTCCAGTACACATTTTTGTATTGAGAATCACTGTTCTGTTTCGCATTGCTGTGAGGAAATACCTGAGGCTGGGTAATTTACAAACAGAAAGGAAGTTTATTTGATTCACAGTTCTGCATGGCTGTGGCATCTGCTTGGCTTTTACTCATGGTGGAAAGCAAGGAGATCTGGCATGTCACGTGGCAAGAATAAGAGCAAGAAAGGAGGTGGTGCCAGGCTTTTTTTAACAACCAATTCTCTCATGAACTAAGAGAGCAAGAACTCACTTGTTAGCACAAGACTGACACCAAGGCATTCGTGAGGGTCCACTCCCATTCCACTAAGTCCCACCTCTAACATTGGGGATCACATATTAGCATGAAATTTGGAGGCCGCAACCATCCAAACTATATCATTCACATATGATAATACTCCTCTGTTCTCCCAACCAAGTTACCATCCACTGATAGAGTCCTGGGGTGTAGCTGCAACTAAATGACAGCTTGCAGTGATACCATGGTCCCTAGTTGCCATTTATCTGCTTTTTCCCTGTGAATCTAGTTTATTGTGTCCATTCTGTGTATGCACAACACAGATTGCACTGGAAAATAGCTCTGTAAAGCATGGAGTGACTTGCTGCTTTATGAAAGACATTGTAGACTTCATGGATTTTATATGTGATATAACGCTATTCAACTTGATTTTTCTTATGTTCTTCGGTGGGGTCAATGAATCATGGAATCTTATGGCTAAGAGATGCCTTAGATGCCATCTAATCTAACTCCTGGTGCAATGCAATATCATTCTCAATCTCATCACTAGCAAGTGGCCACTGATGTTTGTTTGAACTCCTCCAGTGATGGAGAATCAAAGCAGTTTACTCCAATATTGGAAAACATTTATTTATCCTGAGCTGAGCTGTATATTCTGTCTTCATGTATTTGTCAGTATTGGTGCTACCCTCTAAAGATGGGAGAACTGTATCATGTTTTCTTCCTGCTATGATATATTCATAGTCACGTCAGTCAACTTTTCCTGTTAGTTCAACCTGTCCTGCCCCTGCCCTTCTTGCAACATATGAATAAACCAAGAATAACGCCTTGCCTAGGAATTCTTTGCCTTTGAAAATTTGAACCAAGGGAGTGCCTACAGTCACATCTCTTTGATTAACTACCTACAGAGTAGAAATGTAAGGCAATTAAAGTAGCGACATGCTGATGTATTGGAAAAAAACATACAATTTGGAGCAAAATGGACCTGGGTTCAAAACCAGCTTTGGCTCTGTGTCCTTTGAAAGCATTTGTAATCTCTCTGAGACTCAGTTACATTTCCTGTAGGATGGAGATGATGACTCTGTAGGTAATTGATCAAAGCCTGTGACTGATCATAGAACACCATTTTTTTGAACTCTGGTTCCTAATTGTTGAGATATTTGTGCAAAAGAACTCTTGAGAGAATTAAGAAAATATGTATAAAGCATTTAGCATTGCAATTAACACAAGGTAAGCTCTTAGTAATGCTGACCATTATTTGCTTAAATTCTAATTAAAATTTTTTTTCTATATGAAATGCAATAAAGTTGTTAAAATTTGAAAGAAGAGAAGTGGCTCAGAACCAGTTTCAGTTTTATCAAATTATCTCTGAAACATAAGTATTACTCACCAATTTCTTAATATTTGCATCACCTGGGAATTGTTACAAATATAGAATTTTAGAATCTTCCCTAGACTCATTGAATTAGACTCTGTATTTTACCACAGTCTCCAGGTAATTGGGATGCATGTTAACTTTAAAAAAGCTTGAACTAGGCAGAGGGGTGCATAGTGAGTGTTCATGACTAATCAGATTCATTTTCATTCTTACACATGCTTCAAGTTTGGGCATATTATCGAATTGCAGTGCCATTTGACTTTTCAGTTTTCTGTAATTCATGTCCAGAAAAACCAAAAAGAATAAAAACAAAAAAGAAAAGCCGAGTCTAGAATGGACTTTTAAGTCGTCATCCGTTTTACTCAGTGTCAGGTAAACGTAAGCTCTATCTTATGAAGCCTATTTGGTCCACGTGACAATTACACAAGGTAGGGACTATCATCTCCATCCTACAGGAAATGAAACCGAGTCTCAGCGAGATTACAACTGCTTTCAAAGGACACAGAGCCAAAGCTGGTTTTGAACCCAGGTTCGTTTTGCTCCAAATTGTAAGTTTTTTCCAATACATCAGCATGTCGCCACTTTAATTACCTTACATTTCTACTCTGTAGGTTATTAATCAAAGAGATGGCTTTTCCTTTTTCCCAACAGATTGGAAACACACAGTTCCATCTGTCCAAGAGTATTTATCCTGCTCCATTAGCCCCCCCACCCCACTTTTTATTGGATCTTAAAATGGTACACATTTTGCAATTGAGAATTATTGAGCCAACATATGGTTTCAATTGGACAATTTCAATGTATCGCTATGAAAAAAAGAAGGAAAAAATAAAACGTAACCAACCCCTGTACTTTTGCAAATGTCTTTTAATAAGAATCTGTGACGTGAAAGGTCTTGAGTTAAGTGGAGATGCATTTTTATTTATTTATTTTTACCTTCACTGTTGATTGTGCCTAATAACCAAACACAGCTTTCATTCAGCTGCTTTTATGACTTCCTGAAGCTTGAGGCACTATTTACCAGAATCTCAGACTATAGCTTACTGTGTCTGCTTATGGACTGTGGCGGCTCCACAGCTGCCAGCTTGAGTTGGTTCTTTGTTCCAGAAAGATCGTAAGGATTTAATACACCACTCCCGTTTTGCTGAAAGAGAGATTTATATACCCGGTTAGGTCTGCCTCTGAAATGCTTCAGACTGGGAATTACTGAATTCCAATTAGACTGTGGTTATCCGCACTCAAACCAGTTTGGTAAAACCTGATATGGTAAGTTAGAGCCCATGGTTGGGATGACTATGGGAGAATTCTAAGTCTTCAAGAAATCTTGGCACGGAGTAGAGATGCCTCTGTCATGTGATCACAATGTAATTATCGTCATTATTTGTGTAGGCATCACAGTACTTTCTTACATATTGTAGCTTTTCCTCTTCATGTGGGATCTTTTGAGATAGGTATTATCAATATATTATTATACTGGTGTGAGGGTGTGGGAAATTTTGTTCAAGAGCGTTGTGACTTGACTTAGTCACAGTTAGTGATTTATGCCACAGACTATACGTTACACTCTCTGCTTTTGTTTTGAGACTTTGTTTGGCTTTTGTGACATCACAGTCTCCTGGTTTCCTTCCTCTTCTAGCTGTCACTCTTGAATACCTTCTCATACTCGTTTTCTTCTTTTTGACAGAGCCTCTATTTATTAAGTTGCTTTGGGGTATGTTCCTAGAGTGATTTTGCCCTTCTCATTTGGCTTTCTTTGTAGATGATCTCATTCATTTCCACGTCCTTAAGTATTATCCTTTTCTGATGATTCTCAAGTTTGATCGCGAGTGATGTATCACTTCCATTCCAACCTAGATACACAGCTGTGAATCCTCCATATTCTCTTCCTTTCATATACAGTTTTGAAAATAAAAAAACCCCAAGATGCTAGAGTTGCAGGATGAATGATGTTTGGATTTCTGAGTCACCACTGAGGGGAGCTTGAAGAATTGCAGGACCCACATTAGAGTGAGCCATGAGCAGTACAAAAGCTCCTCTTGTACTAAGCCACTGATATGTCAGCGTTCGTTGTTACTGAGGCGTGGTTGGTCTCAACCCACTAATGGGAAACTTTTCTGTAAGGGGACAGACAGTAAATATTTTAGACTTAGGAGAAGCAAAGAGTCAAGAGGCAAAAATGAGGGTATACTGAGTACGTATAACAACGGAGAAGACACATTACCCTTAAATGTAATAATAATATAATATTATATGTAATAATACACATTATATTATATAATAATTATATATACATAATATATAATAATATATTCTTTCCAATATAGATCTGCTAACACGAAACAATAAAATTATGGGGGTGGAGAATAATATTTTCTTCAATTGCTTTCATGGGTAGTATTTCCTGTTAACAAAGTGAACAGCAAAAGTTTTTCTGTTAATGGTCATCTGTAATATAAAAACCTATTTTATTTTTGAAAATGTCTTTCCACAAAGATAGATACTGACCATTACCGACATCAATCCATGTATCTATGATTTTAGTTGACCATATTTATTGTTTGAAATATATTTATAGTATTCCACTAGATTCTTATCTTAATAGTTGCTTTTTGATAGGTCACTACATTGATCAATTACTTTAAATTTAAAGATGGTTGGACTCTCTTTAATAGTACAGTCAAATAGATTTTTAAGTATGAACATCTTTTTACACTTGTATTAAAGGTAATACAATTGTGTTTAGAACTCTAGTTTAAAAATCAGAAAGTAAATCCATTGCATATTTGTGTGGAAATGAATATCTCACTTTTTTGTTTAATTTTTTGGCAGCACAGAAAGCTTATAAAATAACTTGACATTTGTCTTCACCTGACAGGGCTGCTATAACAAATTTAAAAAGACTGGGTATTTTATAAACAATAGAAATATATTTCTCACATTTCTGGAAGCTGAGAAGTCCAAGGTCTAGGCACTGGAAAGTTCAATGTCTGAGGAGAGCCTGGTCTCTCTGCTTCCGAGATGGTGCCTTGAATGCTACATCCTTTGGAGGGGACAAACTCTGATTTTTCACATGGAAGAAGGGACAGAAGGGAACAAACGCACTTCCTTGAGCCCTTTTATAAGGGTCCTCATCCTGTCATGAATGATCTATATGGGTACCATGGCAAACTGTAAGCTGAATGTCTGAATGTTTGTGTCCTCTCCTCCCCAAATTCATATATTTCAACCTAAAAATTGGAGTGATAGTGTAAATATGTAGGGTTTTGGGGAAGTGATTAGATCATCAGGACAGAGCTTTCATGAATGGAATTAATTCCTTCATAAAAGAGGCCCCAGTGAGCTCCCTTGTCTCTTCCACCATGTGAGAAACTACCTAGAAGAAGCCATCAATGAATCAGAAAGCAGATACCACCATAAAACATCAGATCTGCTGATGCTTTAATCTTAGACTTTCCAGTACTCAGAACTGAGAGAAATACATTTTTGTTGTTTATAAGCTTTCAGTTTATGGTGTTTTGTTATAGCAGCTCAAACGAACTAAAACACCTTAATATCTGACATTATAGAATTGTATATACCAAGATGGTAGGAAAAAAAACCCCAACAAATCCAGATGTTTCATACCTTTTCCCCTTATACTTTAATTTCAAGGGACTGCAATCTGGAATAAGGCCTAGATAATTGAAAAAAAAACAAAGGAAATTCACTATGTAGCTATAGAGTCGTCTTGCCTTGAACAACTTCTTCATATTAAATGGTGAAGAAAGCAATGTTTAGATGCTTTCTGCCTCATAGCTGTTCACTGCTAATTGTATTTTTAATATTAGACCTGAATGCAAACAATAATATGTCTACTTTAAATGCTTTCTCTGATGCTCTTGTGCTCCAGAACTAACAGACTATTTGTAGCTCCTCAAGAATGCCATGTTGTCTCATTGAGTTGGTATAAATTCATGTCTAGGAGTGTCTGTTCTAGAATTAGAAAGACAATTCTGAATAGTGGGACTACCCTCTGTGAGCGTGAGACCCTTTGCTTCATTTGTTAAATATTGATGAGAACTTCTAACTTCAAGGTTGTTTGGGCATGCCTTGAGATCATGTAAATGATTAAGCATGGGACTTAGCACAATCACATGGTAAATGCACATGATTGTTGTTGCATTTCTCCGCCTATTCAAATGCTGTTCTTTTTTTACCTGAAAGTCTCTTCATCCCACCCTTTTTAAGAATCTTCCCCAAATCTGAGTGACTTCTTTTTGTGTGTCAGTTACCACTTTGATTCTTTTATTTGCAATGACAATAACATTTCGGGTCATCAAAAATTAACCAAAGAGTTTCACATGCTCTCTATTGCTCAAATAGATATAAAAATCCAACATTATAATATACTTCTCTTATTATGTCTAGCCTTTGGGAAGTGGGAGACTTTACTGTCTCCAAATGCCTCTTGTCCCAGAATAGGAATGCTCTGGGGATGAATGAACGCAGAGGACTTTCTGAGATTTATACTGGAGATTGTGGGCTTCTGGATTCTTTCCTAGCACCAGTCCCTCTATAATCTTTTGGAGAGGGTGGAGTTTGTGTGTTCTCAAGGCAAACTTACAATGGGCATCCTTCTGGTAACTGTGTTAAACCTAATTGTGTTAACAAAGGAATGAGCCTCTTTCCAAACGGGTTAGATAGAGTACGTAAGTAAGGCCACGAAAGTAATACAGTTTGCAAGTGTTAGGCAATTTTTCTCAGTGTAAATGTGCAGACATTCTATATGAAAACGTGTCATTCACTTTGATACATCTTGTTTAACAATAATGGTCACAACTGTGAACATTTTATGATATTCCAAAAAGGAAGAAAATGGCACACATGGTTTGTATCAGAAGAATTTCAAAGGTTACTTTTCTTGACACTCTAATACACCTACCATTTTCTACTGCTTATCTACCTCACTAGTATGCCATACTCATCGATTATCTCTATGATTATATAATTTTAATCTCTTCTGGAAGATTGAATCATTCCTATATGTGTACCTTGGATGTACCATATCTATACGTGTGTGGAAATACACACGTATTTCATCTCTGTGATCCTCATGCATAACACAGACATTGACATATAGTTGGAACATCCCTATTTGCTCAAAGAATGAACGATGCTGGAAATTCGAGACTTGCTAGTAGTTCAATTCAGAAGTCGCTCCATCTCCTTTGTGCAAAACTGATTTTATGTCCCCTGGAGGTGGCACTTTTCTGGCCTGCATATACTTGAACTGAATCCCCAGGGTGACCTGCTCCGTGTATTTTCACTAGCCACTGGATCCTGCCTGTGGAGAACAGGAAGTCTGGCATTGCTTTTGATGACACATCAATGACGTGATGTCTGGTTTCTATTAAGAAGCAAAAAGCCAAAGATTTTATGCCAGAAACAAAAGTATAGATAGTGTCATATATAAACATCAGTATATTACTTAATATACTGAGCAGCCCAGAGGCTTTCAGTGGGTCCACAGTGGACAACCTCATTAGAGATTAGTTGAGGATAAGATAGCAGGCAACCACAGGCTTCTTCCACGATGATCTTTTGGGATTTTCTGTTAAGATAACTAGAAATGAGGTAGCTACTCAGAGGCAAAGTCATTTCCCAGGACGGCACTGGGTTTTAAAGTAAAGTAGACACAACTGCCTGAATTGTGCACATATAAAAGACGTACTCAAATTTACTCATGGCAGGAGCATGATTTGGTTCCCATGTAGACACAGGACATAGCTGTCTTTGTGCTGTGATTTGCACTAGATCCATAAAAATGTAACTAAGTATATTATATCTAAAATGGATAAATAAGATTAGTGTTTTGCCCTCGAGGAGCACAGAATCTAGTGGGAGAGATAGACATGTAATATATAAAAGCAGTTCTGTCAGAGGAGCCAAGATGGGGAATAAACAGACAGAACATGTAATAATCTAGGGAAAGGATCACCTATGCTTTCAGGAGGGTGCCATAGTGATCAGGTTCCACATGCTCATGATTCAATATTTTGTGGCCTAAGAACTGGAGATATTTAAAATGATATATACTATGCAAGAAGGCTAGTGTGCTGATATAAACAGAGTAGAAGGGTCATGAGGCCATGATAATAGTGGAGTTCTTTTTTCAATCAAGAGGAAGATAGAGGCCAGGATCGATGGCTTAGCCTGTAATCCCAGCACTTTGGGAAACCGTGGTGAGTGGATTACCAGAGCCTGCAGGTTCAAGACCAGTCCGGGCAACTCGGCGAGACCTTGTCTCTACAATAAATAAAAATATTAGCTGGGTGTGGTAGCGTGCGCCTGTAGTTCCAGCTACTTGGAAGGTTGAGGCGGAAGGATCACTGGAGCCCAGCAGGTCAACGCTGGGGTGGCCTTGGAGATGCCACTGCACTCCAGCCTGGGCAATGGAGTGAGATTCCAACTCATAAAAAAAAAAAAGAGAGAGGAACAATAATGTAAATATTTAGACATTAATAGCTGTCAATGTTACTATGTACCAGGACCTATTGTATACGGCATCTCATTTAATTCTCTCACAATCCTCAAGGTATTATCTTGAGAATGAGAACCTTCTGGAGAAAGAGGAAAACTGCAGTCCAAGGAAGGGTGCTTTCATTACATTACGGAAGGCAGAGCAGGCGGTGAAAATTGAGCAAACTCTGGAAGAAACATCATGGAGGTATCTCATCCTGAGGGCATGTTCTCAGACCAGAATCTGAGGTCTCATGGGAATAGTGAGCAACTTGCAAGACCAAGCAGAAAGAGATGATGGACACAGGATAGTGGGGTGTGAAATGAACTATTTCTGAAACATGTATAACTTTATTTGCAAATTTGACCCTCCTCTATGATTTGATAATGTGGTCTATTCTCAGATTTTGACTTCCTTAGGAAAAAAACCTTTTACTTGTTCATGGACAGAAAGGGCTAAAAAACAGTAGTAATCATTGCTAATTTTTTTAGGTTTACTATGTGCTATGTGTTAAGTTATTTAATAACATAACAATTATTTTACTTAATAATGTAACATTATTTTACTTAATAACTTAAGTCACAACTGTATAAGAAATGAGCTATAATAACCCCCATTTTACAGATGAGAAAACTGAGGCTTAGGAAAGTTATGTTTAACTTATCTAAGGGTCCCGCCTCTAAATAAGGTGTTTGAGCTAACATGAAAAGTCCTAGCAGTCTGATTCCAGAGCCTACACTTTTAACCTCAAACGGAGGAAAGTGTTAGGTTTTAACTCAAGACAAAACATTTCAGTTATGGTGGAAAAGTTAAAGAAGTAAATTGTAACAAGATGTGTCCTTTCAAAATTAAAATATAGTTTAAGTAGTTAAAGGTTTTTTGCTGTGAGGCATTACAGACCACTGATAAATGTGTGCTGTCTCCAGCAGAGATTGGAAGCAACGCGGTGGTAGTTTTTAGCCCCAGCCTGTGGTTTCCTGCAGCTGTAATTTTCCATGGATGCAGTTTTGAGCTATCTTGTCACTAGCTTCTCGTTGCCAGAGCTTTCAGAATACTGAAGTTTTTCTCCTTTTTAAAAATTTTTATTTCCTGCAGACTTGACTATTCCTGAATTGCCTAAAATCATTACCAGTCTTCAGCCCTTTTTTGCACTAAGATCTTGCTCCTAAGGTCATTTTTTCTTGTTTCAATTGCCTCATTGTTCTCTTTGGATGATTTTGTTGATTTTTTCAGTGGAAGAAACCTGCAGAAATGCTTTTCAAAACATCTTAAGTGGCAGTCAAATGGTCTGGAAGGTGTTTAAATGCAATGGAAAAATAAGGGATTCATGAGGGAAGGCTTTTCAGAGAATTTGGGCAGAAAAAACATGTTAAAGCTGTTTAAAATGCAGATTTATCTGCCCAAATGACCCTTTGGTATCTTTACACGTGAAATTTTCTTTCTTAGGCTCTTAGGCTTTAAAATTTTGAATCTATGACAACAGGCAGATGCACAATCAATGAGGCAGCAGGGCATAGCAGGCAGGGGCTTTGTCCACTACTGACATTTACTAGCTGAAGCCTTGGGCAAGTTTCTGTGTTTAATCTCTGCCAGTCTCAGTTTTCTCTCCTGCAAATTGTGGATAATAATAATAACTAACACATTGTTGTTAAAAGTAAATGGTGTGTGTGTGCGTGTGTGTGTGTGTGTGTGTGTGTGTGTGTATTTGCCAAATGCTTGGTACATATTAAAGGCTGAATAAGTCTCAGTTTTCACTTCTGTAAATTGGGGATAATAATAACTAACTTGTTAAAACTAAATGGTGTGCGTGTGTGTGTGTGTGTGTGTGTGTGTGTGTGTGTTTGCCAAATGCTTGGTATATGTTAAAGACTGAATACTGGTAGATACTATTATTTTATAAGTATCTTTCTTCTCCTGCATTGAAATTAACATGATGACAGTATATGTTTGCCGATGTGTTTGGTAGTATATGTTTGTGTTGTGTGTTGGTATTGACCCTGGAAGACTTCAACCTTCATCTAGTTCAGACTTCACAGGCCCCAAAACCCTGCTTCTTTTTTGCAGAGACATCCACGATGTGTTCATTTCTGCTATGGGTCGGCACCCCCGTCTCTTACGTGATAGCTCATAGCATTGTTGGAAAACTAGCTCAGGCACGTAGGGAGTTTCTGTTCTAAGTGCTGGTTTCCAGTAATTTCTACGCATTGGTCTCAGTTCAGTTCCCTGGGGCCACCTAGGATGGATTTAGTCTCTTTTCCGTATGCCCTAAATATGTGAAGGTATCTGGGCAAGTTACTCAACCACTCTGGGTCTGGGTTTTCTCATATGTAAAGTGGAGATTACTAGTTCACCCTTGTGGTGATTTCCTGAGGATTAAAACAACATGTGTTTGAAAAGAGTTTAGCTGTGGTAGGTGCTCAATAAGACATAGTGGGCTGGACCCAGTTTAAGCATCTCTCAGATTCCATGAGTTTCTGGTCTAGGTGATGAATGACCAGGAAGGCTGCCTGGTACCAACTGTTCTTTTCACAGGACACAAAGTACAGGCTTTGATCTTCACTGATCTTCATGGCAGTCTTCCATGGTGAGAGCTGTGTCTTTTGGTGCTCTCTTATCTGGTTAAGGAGGTCCACTGAGGGGACTTTTCTTGATCCCTCGTGTTGCTGGTGGTTATGACCTGGCAGTGTCTTGTTTCACTTCTTACCTCCCGCTCCAGAGCTTCCCTGTTCCCCCTGGGGCTCACCAGACCTCGAGCGGTGGCCATCCGCGTGCCATGGCTTGTGCTGTGAACGTCACTGCTGCCGCTTTGGGTTCTAGCTTTCCCAGGTCGGGAGGTGTACTCTCGAGATGAGGTGGAGTAAATATCCCGTAGAGAATAATTTGACTAACAGGAGCTAGGAGTTGACCTTCCTTTTTTCTCTCTGACAGATGGTTCTGAGGAGCTGTAGTGTCACGGCCATGAAGATCAGTGAAGATCAAACCTGTTCTTATGATGGCTCACGGACCTGAGCGCTCAGTAGTGCTTGTTACAAGCTGTTATAGTTGCTTGCTTTCTTTCTGTGCCTCTCCTCTCCTTTCTTTTACTTTTGCTTTCTGGGACTGCGATATTAATAGCTTTAGGGGAGTCAGCATATAACCTTTTGCTTCAGCCTCTGTGTTCTTGGGAATGCCGTGGAAGACAGGCAGCTATGTTACTGCCATTGCTTTCCTCTTGTTCTGATTTTGTTTCCCCAACTGTGACTTTCATGGCTGGTTATCAGCGCTCCACTGTCCTACTCACAAAACAAAGCTTATCTCTCTGCTGATGAGTCAACATCTTTGACCTAGAACTTCCCTTTTCTTTTTGTACCTCTCAGAGAGTTCTTCCCTCAGTTCTCACTCTTTGCTTTTTCAGACCTCATCTGGTAATTTCATCTATGAAACCACGGCAAGAATTTATGTAGCTTGACATAGCTTGATTGGAAGTAGAATGTCTGATTGTTTACAGAGGTTTTCTGAAGAAAGAGAGCCCTGACTTAACTGAACACTGTGGGCCAGCAAACCTTTTATGCAAGGCGTCAAGGGTTAGGTAGTTTAGGCTTTGGTGGCCATGGCCATAAGGTCTCCATTGCCACTATTGAACTTGACAGGTAGAATGTGAAGGAAACCATAGTAGATATGTAGACAAATGTTTATGGTGTCTTCTGATAAAACTTATTTACAAAAACAAGTTTTGGCCCATAAGCTGTGGCTGCAGACCCTTGCTGTAAGCAATGGAATTACAAAAAACAAGTAAAACAGAATTTTGGGAAAACATAGATTGTTCAATATTTGTCAAATTCAGTTTATTTAATTTCAATTCATTTCAATTCCATGAAAGCATGATGAGAGAAGGAAAGAAAATAAACTCTTAATGAGTATCCTCAGTGAGTCAGACTCTAGGCTAGGGGTTTCTATATAGTGTACCATTTACTGTTCTTAGCAGTCCTATAAGGTTATTGCTGTCATTCCTTTTTATTTTATTTTACTTTATTTTTTATGAGATGGATTTCCTGGCTCAGAGATTAGAGAATTGTTTCTTTGTAAAAGGCAGTATCAAGAGTCAAAATCAGGCTCTTTTTAACTTGAAGACCTATATTAAAGTAATCTAATTAAGCACCTTCTATGTGCAAAGTTCTGCAATGCTGGCTGCATAGGATACAGAGATAAATAAAACATAGTTTCATTGTGGTTGAAAGTGAAATAAAATAAGATAGGCTTTGTGTCCCAAGAGAAGTACAAAGTATAAGGGAGTTTAAGGAGCTGCCTATCAGACACGTGAAAAGCAGAAAGCTCTCACAGAGAGAGTGGCAGTTAGGTTGAGACTTGAAGGACAAACATCATTTTGAAAGGTAGAGATAAAGAGAGGGTTATCCCAAGTTGAGGAAGAGAGTGAACAAAACCAAGGAGCATAGAACAGGAAGAAACAGTGACTGTGAAGGAGGTGACAACCCTCAAAGACAAGTCTTGTCTTCAACATTTGCCCAAAGACTTTGTTCAACCGTATCCCTAGAGATCACTTCTGAGCCTAGCCATGGCCTGGGACTGACCATTATTTTTTTTTTTTTTTTTTTTTTTTTTTTTTATTTTGGGTATAAATATGTCGCCCAGCCTGGAGTGCAGTGGCCGCTCCCGGCCACCGCAGCCTCGACCTGCTGGGCTCCGGCGATCCTTCCGCCTCAGCCTTCCAAGTAGCTGCTGGAACTACAGGCGCGCGCTACAACGCCCGGCTAATTTTTTGATTTTATTGTAGAGATGAGGTCTCGCTTGCCCAGGCGGGTCTCAAACCCGCGGGCTCAGGCAATCCACTCACCTCAGCCTCCCAAAGGCGCAGGATTACAGGCTGAGCCACCGAGCCCGGCGGGACTGACCATTATTAAATGAAGTGACCTTTGTCTAATCTTCTCTTAGAAGGGTGTCTCATGGAGTGCCGAGAATGGAGAAATGGATTTCCGATCGGTAAGAACAAAAGCACGCAGAGTGGGAGCTAATGAATCAGAAGCTGAGAAGACATTGGAAGAAAGGAATGCAGAAAATAGTCACAGGTAGAACCAAAGCCAGAGGGGCTAAGATAATGGTCTGATGAAGTAATGGGCTGTTTAAGGCTCATTTTCACTGGATGCTGCTTTCACTGAATGATGGAAGTGACTGGTTTGACTTAAGGACCAACACCATTGTCCAGAGCAGCTCAGGGATGTAAAAACGATGACATGACTGAATTTATTGATTAGTTGTCTTTTGCAATATTTATGACAATTGCAGAATTAAATTCTTCTTTTTTTTTTCAGTTGGAGTCTCACTCTGTCGCCTAGGCAGGAGTGCAGTGGCATGCTCATGGCCACTGCAGCCTCGACCTGCTGAGCTCAGGTGATCCTTCTGCCTCAGCCCTCCGAGTAGCTGGAACTACAGGCGCGTGCTACCATGCCCGGTTAATTTTTTAATTTATTGTAGAGATGAGGTCTGAACAAGTGGCCCAGGTTGGTCTTGAACCCCTGGGCTCAGGCAATCCTCTCGCGTCGGCCTCCCAAAGTGCTGTGATTCCAGGTTTGAGCCAGCACACCTGGCCCAGAATTAAACTCTTCATTGAGCAATCATTTTCATATCTTTTATTCTTCCTGGATTGTGAGGGCTATAATGGCA
>CAUYQG010034437.1:0-28183 GCA_963574415.1 Tarsius wallacei | reverse complement strand
TGATCCTATACCTTGAAAATACAAAAAAAATCTGTCAAAAACCTGCTTGCACTGATAACAGACTTTGGCAAAGTCTCAGGGTACAATATAAATGTGCAAAAGACATTTGCATTCCTGTACACCAACAACAAGCAGGCAGAGACCCAAGTTAAAGGCACAATCCCAATCACAATAGCCAAAAAAAAAAAAAGAAATATGTCAGCATCTTCCTAACCAGAGAAGTGAAAGACCTTTACAATGAGAACTGCAAAACACTGCTAAAAGAAATCCAAGAAGACACAAAGAAATGGAAAAACATTCCATGTTCATGGGTAGGAAGACTCAACATTGTTAAAATGTCCATCCTACCAAAGGCAATCTACAGATTCAATGCAATACCCACTAAGTAACCAACATCATTCTTCTCAGACCTGGAAATGACAATGCAGAAATTCATATGGAAACATAAATGATGATGAATAGCCAAAACAATCCTTAGCAAAACAAGCAAAGCAAGAGGTATCACACTTCCAGGCTTCAAACTTTACTATAAAGCTACAGTAATCAAAACATCCTGGTATTGGTACAAGAACAGGCACATAGACCAACAGAACAGGATAGAGATTCCGGAAGCAAAGCCTCAATTTCTCAACCAACTCATCTTTGACAAAGCCTCCAACAACCACCACTGGGGAGAGGAGAACCTACTTGGTAAATAGTGCAGGAAAACTGACTGATCACATGCAGAAGATTGAAACAGGACCTCTACCTATCACCATACACAAAAATTAACTCTAAATGGATCAAAGACCTAAACGTAAAACCTCTAGCTATAAAAATCTTAGAAAACGCAGGAGACACCCTTTGGAATTCAGTAGTGGCAACCAATTCCTATTCAGAACCCCAAATGCCCATACCTTAAGAAATAAGATAGACAAGTGAGACCTCATCAAGCTAATGAGCTCTGCAAAGCAAAAGAAGCCATCAAGAGAACAGGGAGATAGCCCACAGAATGAGAAAAAATATTTGCCAACTGTATATCTAACAAAGGCCTAACATCTAGGATCTACAAGGATCTCAAACACACTGAAAGGAAAAAAACAAACAGCCCCATTAAAAAGTGGGCAAAAGACATGAATAGACACTTCTCAAAAGAAGACATATGGGCAGCCAACAGATACATGAAAAAGTGCTCAGCCTCACTCATCATCAGAGAAAAGCAAATCAAAACCACACTGAGATACCACCTAACTCCAGTAAGAATGGCCATCATTAACAAAACAAAAAACAACACATGCTGGTGAGGATGCGGAGAAAAAGGAATGCTTCTACACTGCTGGTGGGAATGCAAACTAGTGCAGCCTCTTTGGAAGACATTAGAAATTGACCTTCCATATGACCCAGCAATTCCTCTATTGGGAATATACCTGGAGGAACGCAAATCATTCTACAAAAAAGAGACCTGTACATGTATGTTTGTTGCAGCTCTATTCACAATAGCAAAACATGAAACCAACCATGTTGCCCATTAAAGCTAGACTGGATTAAAAAAAATGGTACATATACACAATGGCATATTATGCAGCCATGAAGAAGGACAAACATATGGACTTCACAGCAACTTGGATGGATTTAAAGTCGATCACACTCAGTGACCTATCACAGAAACAAAGAACAGAGTACCATATGTTCTCACTCATCAGCAGACCTCGAAAAATTATCATAATACAATAAGAAAGCGATTGGCAGTAGAGGAAAACTGTCAGGGAGGAGGGTGGGATTGGCAGTTGAGGGAAACTGCAGGGGAGGGAGGGGCACACTTCATTAACAAGGTTTGGATAATAGACTGCAACCAATGTGATGTTCTGGAACTTCTAGTCATATACTCTAGAAAGCTATGTAGATTCTCCTTTCACTCACAGGGGATCCAACCTACCATGGAAAAAGACAGAGGGGCTACATAGGGAAGAACTTAGTTCCAAATTTGTGAGTGAATCAAACCAGTACCACAAGAAAAGTGAGACCTAATGATTCTAGCCAGTCCCCAGGTGTTCCAGCCATTCCAGTTAAGGCACCGAACATGTTAATAAAGCCATTTTGACTCTTCCAGGCCCAGGTGAGCCACTCCAGCTGAGACCACAAAGGGACAGAGGGGACCCATTCCAGCTGGATCCTGCTCAGATTCCCAGCCAACACAACTGTGCACAAAAAATGGGTATTGTTCTAAACTGCTACGTTTTGAGGGGATTTGTTATGCAGCAACAGATTGTTGGAAAAGTTTCCAGCAGGGGTATGTTTTTCTTAGCACAGAGGCTTGTAAGTAAAGAAGAACATTTGGCTGTTAGAGCTCAAGGGTCATATAAACTATGTAACCCAAACAGCTTATTTCACTCGTGAGAAAACTGAGGCTCAAATGAGATGTTTTCTTTATCCCAGGTCACAAAAAGAATGACTAGCAGAGCTGAGATTAGAATACAAGTCTCTTTGTCTATGTTGATAGACTCTCCCAAATTGATGATGGAATTCTTTTTTTTTTTTTTTTTTCTCCTTACACTGTATTCTAGTTACATAAGAAACTTGAATTTTAAGATTTTAATTACGGAATGATAGACTTCAAAGAACACACATGTTTATCTGGTGCCTCACAATTCAGCTCCCAATTTCATACTGACCTTACTCTCTAATTACTTGAGCTGGCATATTTTAGTTTTATAAATTAAAATTTCTTAAAAATTTCTTAAATATGCTTTTGCAATATGTTCATCAGACTTATTATAGAAAGGTCTTAGTTTTCACAATACAGCCAGTCTTTCAAAAAGTTTTATGTAAACAAAAACTGTGTAAATCAAATCATATTTTATTGAAATAGATATTTCCACTTAAAGAAAATCAATAACGAGCTTTTTATAGAGCTTGAGTCATCTTTAAGATGATGAATCACTACAGAGTCATTTTCTACCCTGAGAGCTGAAATGTTTATGTTAGGTTTTCTTAAATTGGGTTACAATTTTAAAAGATGAATTATATATAGTTCATAGTATGGTCTCTCACCCAAAGGAAGGGGAAGAAAGGAAAGAGAAAAGGAAGGAAGGAAGGAAGGGGGAAGGAAGGAAGGAAGGAAGGGGGAAGGAAAGAGAAACAAAGAAAGAAAGAGAGACAGAGAGAGAGAGAAAGAAAAAGAAAAGAAAGGTAACTGATACATGTATATCAATGCGTTGAATTGTGTCCCCTAAAACAGATGTCCCCAACCACTAGATCAGTACTGGTCTGTGGCCTGTTAGGAACGGAGCCTCATGGTGAGAGGTGAGTGGCAGGCAGCAGAGCTCCGTATTCTGTCAGTTCATCTCCAGTGGTAGATTCTCATAGGAGCATGAACCCTACTGTGAAGTGAGCATGAGAGAGATCTAGGTTGCATTCTCATCTCCATATGAGAATCTAATACCTGATCAACCCCCACTTCTGTCCATGGAAAAACTGTCTTCACAAAACTGGTCCCTGATGCCAGAAAGGTTGGGGACCACTGCCCTAAAAGATATGTTGAAATCCTAATACCTGTGGATGTAGCCTTGTTTAGAAAGAGGGTCTTGGCATATGTAATTAAGATGAAGTCATTAGTGTGAGCCCTAATCCAATATGACCCACGGCCTTATAAGAAGAGAAAAGCACCATATGATGACAGAGGCAGAAATTGGAGTGCTGCAGCTGCAAACCAAGGCATGTCAAGGATCAACGGTCACCATCAGAAGCCAGGAAGAGGCAAGGAAAGAGTCTACTCAGAGTCTCTGGGGGAGCATGGCCCTGCTGACACCTTGATTGTAGACATCTAGCCTCCAGAATTGTGAGAAATAAATTTTTGTTGTTTTAAGCCACCTAGTTTGTGGTAATTTGTGACAGTGACTCCAAGAAACTAACACTACCTACAACATTGTGTTCTTTTATTTAGAAGGAAAAATTAGAGGAAGGACGATAAATTAGAAAACCGAACAGAACAATTTTTTTTTTGCCAAATCCATAAATATTCCCAACTACTTCCTCCCATGTCACTTTTACTCAAGCTATAAAATTAAATACTTTTTCAAACTTTATCACAGCTGGAGTTACTCATGTGACGTATCTCTAGTCAATGAAATGTACGGAGAATTCTGGGAGATTCTAGGAGGCTTTTCTTTTTTGTTGTGTGTGTCTGTTTTTTGTTGTTTGACAAAAGCATGACTAGGCCAGTCTTTCTTTTTCTTCCTCCTTCAATTTAAATGTGATCTCTTGGGGTAGAGCAGCCGTCTTGTAACAAATAGGTGAAAGCAAGAGATCGAGAGGGTCATAGTGAGGAGTTACTAAAAAAATGCCAAGCAATGCCTCTCTCTAGACTTCTAGTTATGTGAACAAAATAAACCCACATTTTAAAAGCCATTACATGTTGGATTTTCTGTTACTTGCAGCTGGACACATTTCTAAACGATGAAGCAAGCTACTGCAATAGTCCAGGCTAGATGTAATATGTAAATATGAGAAAAGAAGAGAGAGGTAAAAAGTCAAAAGAGGAGAGGAGTATTATAAATATTAAATTAGCAGAATTTGGTGATCAATAGAGTATAAAAAATAGGAAGGAGCCTGGAACGATGAATGGGGTTAAAGATTGAAATCTGAATGCATTTCTTCTGTAAGCCAGTTGTATGCAGCCTTTGAGCCCTGACGCAGCAAGTGGTTTTGAATAGCCCATGAGCAACACAAATAACTGGATACAGTTGGTGACAGAAATCAGTACAATTTCCTCTCCCAGCCATACAAAGAAACTGTCTTCAACCATTAAAGCCTTTTGGAGTTCTCAACCCAGATGTGAAATTCTCTGCTTCTGGTCAGCCCAGTATTTCGGTTCCCGAGTCTGCACTACAAAGGTTGAACAGAGAGTATCCGCAAAGTTCTGCAAGCCCATTCTGAGTTTGTGATTTTTTTTTCTGTTGAACACCCGGTGATACTGTGTCTTACAGATAAGAATTCATTTTATTGGTGTTGTTTCTAATGACTCATTGTACACATTCTAAAAGATTGCTTCCCCAAGTGCGTGTTCCCAGAGCAACTGCATCAGCATCACCTGAAAATGTGCTACAAATGTAAGTTCCCAAACGTCCTGAAAAAGAAACTCTAAAAACAGGGTCCAACAATCTGTATTTTAGCAAGGCCTTCAAGTAACCCAAGTCGACATCTGTTGTCCTGGTTTGGGAGTTTTAATAGAATACCTGTAGTTTGAAAAATCTATTCTTCCAACATTCCTGTGATATCCAGGATTGGTTACTATGGAAGAAGTGAAAATTTTCACAGGAGATAAGAAGCTTCCTAAGAGAGCAAAGACAAAGATTTTAAAACCTTCCCTTGTGAAGTTTACCCTTATTTGAATGTGAGTTGTGGTTAGAATGATCCTGGCTGGGATTACACTTCTCATAGGGAGCTCACTAAGAGGAAGGGGGAAAGCCAGCTCTAATGTCAAGGTTCTCAGAAAGGCTGATTCTGGCTGGTCTGTGGCTAAGACTGGAACACTCACCTGAGCCCACCATATTAATACCATGATCATACTTTTGGACACCTCTCTAAGCATCTGAATGTTAAAAAAAAGTGTTCCCAATATGGAATCCAAAGTATGGGCCCAGTTGTTCGAGTGTGACAAAGAGTTAGATCTCTTTGAAGCGTTACTCATCTTTTCTTATATCTGATGAAATCACACTGGACAGCAGAGCCAGTGTTCCACCATGGCACAGTATGACCAGAAAACAGACTCTGTACTTAGGACATTTGAAAGTAGAACTGACTCCCTTATACTGACAAGGGCGTTGAAATGCTAGAACAATTAATGGAGAAAAAGGAGACCTTCTGCAAGAGTCCTGCTTGGTTTCCTGCTCTTGGTGGACTGCATCAAGCCTTGTCATGCACAGATTTATTCTTCATTCTGCACTGTTATACTCTGTATCCCATGGGCTGACCCTTGCAGCCTGCAGGCTCCCAGGTCCTCTGGCTTCTTGCTGGTTCCAGTTAATAGAGAAGTTGGTGGGAGACTAGAGGGTGAGAGACAGAAGAGAATTCTCCCTCACCATCTTCAATGTCTCAGCAGGCTCACCACAGTCCCTCACCTAGCCAGATGGACAGGCTCCTGGGTTCTTGTGATACCCTAAACCTCTCTTTGATTTTCCAGCCTCTGATTAATGATACCTTCCAGCCATCACTCGTCTCTGGTACCAATGTGGCTTCTTGGTCTCTTTCATTACTAATATAAAACATTACCTACATTAAATTCCTTCTGTTGAGAATGACATTAGCAAGGTGGCTGACTGGAGACACCTGGCATGTCCCTCCACCCCACAACACATACAAGAAGGGACCATGAATAAATATCTAAGATCTTACTGGGAGAGCACTGGAGTGTAGTGGGGGAGTAGTCACCTATGATCACTAGAAGTTCAGCAGGGCAGCAAGGAAGCACTGGGCCTCTGCAGTCTCCATCTTTCCAGCCTGTATCAGATGTGAGTTGGTGTGAGATAATAATCTCAATAGACTGAAAGTGAAAGGATGGAAAAAGATGTTCTATGCAAACAGAAACCAAAAGCCAACAGGAATAGCTGTCTTATAAAATAAAACTTCAGCTAAAAACTGTAAAAAAGAGACAAAGAGGGGACATTACATAATAATAAAGGGATCAATTCAGTGAGAAAATATAATAATATAATATTATAAATATATACATACCAACACCAGAGTATCCAGAAATATAAGGCAAATATTATTAGATTATGATTAGATCTCAAGGGAGAGATAAACACCAATACAGTAGTAGTTGGGGGCTTCAACACCTCATTCTCAACATTGGCCAGATAATCTAGACAGAAAATCATAAAAGAAACATCGGACTTAAACTGTACCACAGGCCATATGGACCCAACAGATATTTACAGAACATATTACCCAACAGCTGAAGAATACACATTCTTTTACTCAGCACATAGAACATTCTCCAGGATTAACCATATGTTAGAACACAAAACAAAACATAAATAAATTTTAAAAAGTAAAAATCACATCAAATATTTTATCTGACCACAATGGAATAGAACATCAATAACAAGAAGAACATTCAAAACTATACAGTTGTGTAGAAATTAAGCAACTTGTTCTTGAATGACCAATAGATGAAAAAGGAAATTAAGAATGGAATTTTAAAATTCCTTGAAGCAAATGAAAACAGAAAAGCAAAATACCAAAGCCTACCAGACATAACAAAAACAGTATTAAGAGGCAAGTTTATAGCAATAAATGCCTACATTTAAAAAACTAGAAATATTTCAAATAAACAACCTAATAATGTGCCTCAAGAAACTAGAAACATAACAGCAAATTAAACCAAAAGAAAGTACAATAAAAGAAATTATAAAGATCAGAACAGAAACAAAATTGAAACTAACAAAAAACCAATAAAACAAAAAGCTAGCTTTTTGAAAAGATAAAACCAACAAACTATTTGCTAGACTAACTAAGGATAAAAGAGAGAAGCTCCAAATAAACACAATCAGAAACAGAAAAGCAGAGGTAACAACAGATACCACAGAAATGTAAAGGATCATTAGAGATTACTATGAATAACTATATGCCCACAAATTTGAAAACCTAGAGAAAATGGATAAATTCCTGGATACATACAGGCTACCAAGAATGAACTAAGAAGAAATAAAAATATAGACAGACTAATAACAAACACAAACAACAATATTGAATCAGTAATAAAAAGTTTTCCAGTCAAGAAAAGTCCAGTACTGGATGGCTTCACAGCTGAATTCTACTGAACCTTTAAAGAAGAATTAATACTAATTCTTCTTAAACTTTTCAAAAAATGTGAAGCAGAAAGAATTCTTCCACACTTATTCCATGAGGTCAGCATGAATCCTGATACCAAAACCAGTCAAGGACACAACACATAAAGAAAACTACAGGCCATATTCCTGATAAACCTAAACACAAAAATTGTCAAAAAGTACTAACAAAATTAGTCCAACAACAACTTATCACAAAGATAATATGCCATGATCTAGTGAGATTTATTTCAGGAATTCATGGATGGTTCAATATACACAAGTCAATAAACATCATAAGTCACATCAACAGAATGAAGGATAAAAACCATATAATCATCATCTCAATAGATGTGGAATAAAACGTTTGATAAAATAAAACATCTCTTCTTTATAAAAACTGTTAATAAATTACATATAGAAGGAAAGTACCTCAACATAATAAAAGTCAGATATACAAACCTACAGTTAACATTATACTGAAAGACAAGTGTTAAGCTTTCCCTTGAAGAACTGGAACAAAACAAGAATACTTACTGTCATCACTCTTATTTGACACAATACTGCAAGTCCAAGCCAGATCAATTAGGCAAAAAAGAAATAAAGGGCATCCAAATTAGAAAGAAGGAAGTCAAGTTGTCCCTGTTTGCAAATAGCATGATCTTTTATATAGAAAAATATAACTTTGCTAAAAAATTCTTAAACTGATAACCAAGTCGGTAAAGTTGCAGGATACAAAATTAATATACAAAAATTAGTAGCATTTCTATACATGAACAATAAACTCTCTGAAAAAGAAATTAAGAGGGCAATCTTATTTACAATAGCTGCGAAAAAACATAAAATACCTAGGTATAAACTTAACCAATGAGGTGAAAGACTTTCACAAGGAAAACTATAAAACACTGATGAAAGAAATTGAAGAAGATACAAACAAATAGGAAGACATTCCACGCTAATGAATTGGAAAAATTAAAATGACCATATTACCCAAAACAATCTACAGATTCAAAGCAATCCCTATCAAAATACCATTGATATTCTTCATGGAAATAAAAAAATCCTAAAATTATATGGAATTACAAAAGACTCCAAATAACTAAAGCAATCTTGCATAAAAAGAACAAAGCTGAAGATATCATACTAACAAAAAGTTAAACACAGAATGTTCTTCCTAATATGTAGAAGTTTAAAAAATGTTAATCTCCTGGAAGTAAAAGTATATTTTGAGTATTAGATCTCAAAATATACTATACAACAGTAGCAACCAAAATAGCATTATACTGGTATTAAAACAGACACGTAGACCAGTGAAACAGAATAGAGAACCCAAAAGCAATCAACATATCTACAGATAACTGATTTTTGACAAAGATGCCAAAAACACTCATTGGGGAAGCACAGTGACTTCAACAGATAATATTCAGCCATAAAAAAGAATGAAATTCATTCACAACAACATGGATGGAACTGGAAATGGTGCTGGGAAAATTGGCTATTATATATGCAGAAGAATTAAACTAGATACTCACTTCTCACCCTATACAAAAATCAACTCGAAGTGAATCAAATACCTAAATGTAAGACCTTAAATGACAAAACTCCTTGCAGAAAACACAGAGAGAATGCCTTAGGACATTGATCTTGAAAAAGATTTTATGAATAAGACCTCAAAAGCACAGGCAACAAAAACAAACATAAACAAACGGGATTGCATCAAGCTACAAAGATTTTACACAACAAAGAAAACTATCAGGAGAGTAATATTACAACCTACAGAGTGGAAAAAAGTATTTGAAAACTACTCATCTGACAAGGGACAAATATCCAGAATATACAAAGAACTGAAACATCTCAACAGCAAAAAACAAACAAACAAACAAAAACTCAAAACAATCAATTTTTAAAAAAATTGGCAAATGATCTCAACAGACACTTTTCCACATGTATAAATAGCCAAGAAATATATGAAAAAATGTTCAATATCACTAATTATCAGGGCAATGCAAATCAAAGCCACAATGAAATATATCATCTCATCTCATCTATGATGACTATTATCAAAAAGACAAAAAAAAAATGCTGGCAAGGACGCAGAGGAAAGGGAATTATTATACACTGTTGGTGGGAATACAGACTAGTACAGCCACTGTGGAAAACTATAGGGAAGTTCTTTAAAAAAAAAGAAAGAAAGAAATGTATTATATCCAAAAGACATCTGTACCCCCTTGTTTGTTGTAGCACTATTCACAATAGCCAAGATATGGAACCTACCTAAATGTACAACAGTAGATTAATGAATAAAGAAAATGTAGCATATGTACCTTATTAAATGCTACTGAGTCATGAAAAAGAATAAAATCCTGTTATTCACAACAACATGGATGAAACTAGAGGATATTATGCTAAGTGAAATAAACCAGGAACAGAAAGTTAAACACAGAATGTTCTTCCTCATATGTAGAAGTTTCAAAAATGTTGATCTTATGGAAGTAAAAAGTAAGACAGAGGATGCTAGAGGATGAGAAGTGTAGGAGGGGAAAGGGAGGGATACGGAGAGATTTGTTAAAGGATGCAAAATTATAACTAGATAGGAAGAACAAGTTCTAGTGTTCTATACTACTGTAGAATGACTATAGTTAACAACAATAATAGAGTTTTTATTTTTAACTAGCTAGAAGGAGGATATTGATCGTTCCTAACACAAAGAAATGATAAATGTTTGGAATTATAGATATGTTCATTACCCTGATCTGATCACTATACATTATATGCATTGCAACATCACCATGAATGTTTACAATTATTTTTGTCAATTTTATGAAAATAAAATAAAAATAAGTGTCCTCTGAGGATAAAGGCAATAGAAAAATGAATAAATAGATTCCTTCTGTTGTAAATATTTGAAATGTTTTCTGTTTTCTGATTAGATCTGAATGATATAATTGACTGGCAAGTGTCACAGAAGGGTCAATTGGAATTTTCAGTGGAGATATTCAGACAGTATAGACTCAGTATAGACTTCAGAGACCTAAGGAAACTGGGAGTCAAATGCCACAGTACTGAAAATGTGCAAAAGGTCAGGATACTAAGAATTACTGTAAACCTCTCGCACTCCTCCAGGATGGGCCCTATGGCCTGCATGCTCCAGGCTCCTGTGCCCTGTGGCTTCTGATTGGGTTCAGCCAATATGTAGTATCAGCAGGAGACAGGGATGCAGCAGGAGAAAAGAGAGGGTGCTTAGGGGAGTTTCCTGAAACACAATCATGGTGCTGGCATGGTGAAGTGAGGTGGGGGTTCTAGTCTTTTTTTTTTTTTTTTGAGTTGGAGTCTCACTCCATTGCCCAGACTGGAGTGTAGTAGTACACTCATGGCCACCCCAGCATCGACCTACTGGGCTCTGGCAATCCTTCCACCTCAGGCTTCCATGTGACCGGAACAACAGGTACAACTACCATGCCTGGCTAATTTTGTTTAGTGTAGAGACGAGGTCTCCCCAAGTTGCCTGGGCTGATCTCAAACCCGCAGGCTCAGGCAATCCATTCACCTAGGCCTCCCATAAGTGCTGGGATTACAGGCTGAGCCACCGAGCCCGGCCCAGTTCGAGTCTTATCTACACACCAGCCAGAATCAGTCATTCTATCATTCCTGCTGCTCTCTCCGAGGCTAAGATTTTGCCAGTGGCTACTTTCCTGGCCTATGACCACTGTTCTTGACAGGTGGCCCCTCTCCAATGCCCACAGCTGTCACCAGATTCCAAGTATACTCATACCTGGAGGTTGTAACAGCTTCCCACTATGCTACTTCCTTGTACTTCACCATTTCTTGTTGGTTCCATTAAACCCTATCATACCTTTGGTCAATGACCCTCTCTGAGCTCTCTTTAGTTACTCTTTGAGTGTGCCATCATACATAGGGTGTACAGGGGCTGAGAGTTGGGATTGAAGAGAGAGTCTGTGAAAGGGATTTCCTTTGATAGAGCTGTACTGTGAGCCCCATCAAAGAATCAAGTCAACAGAAAGGGGTTTTCAGAAAGTCATTCGGAAAGTTTGACCTTTTCCTGGTAAACAGGGGATAAAATGTCCCCTGTCTGATTCCTTCATGAGAAATCTGAAGGTCTAGAGGTAAATGAGGCAGTGCTAGTAGATAAGACCAAGGAGCCTCATCTGTGAGAGAACTGGCTGGTGCTCTGGAGTTCACTGGAGTAAAGGATGCCTGAGTGTGTCCTGTGGACCAAATGAGAGCAAACTTTAGGTCTTGCCCAAAAAGTCACTTTAGAAAAACCAAAAGCTGCCTCAGGAAACATTTGAGGCTATTACCAGCTTCCTAGGAGTTGAGGAAGGAGTCGGTGGTTGGCTAAGTCAGGTATGTATATGCCCCTCAAAAAGACTGCAGGTGAGAGAAGCCAATGGATGGAGGATGAGAATGTGTCACCAAAGAAACGGGTGAATGCGCCTTCAAGAGAGAAAGTTACTTTAAATATCTGCCAGGCCCAAAAAGCATGGTGCCACATTCTGACGGTGCCAGTCAGACAAGTTAGAATGATCTTGTGCCTGTTACCTCTTCTCTGTACTCCTTGACCTCAAGTCAGTCAGATATGGCAGCCGTGAGTGAGGAGACATGAGTGAGAAACAGAGAGGAAGCAACTGTCCCCAATTCCCCTGCAGCCGTTGGCCTTAGCTGGAGAGGTGGACAAAACTACCTTTGAGTCAAGATCAAAGTGTTGATTAGTCTCTGGGTTCAGATTTTCTAATGATTAAATGGTGACTGTGCTTCACAATTTAAAGTGACAGTGAACAGGGGTAACCACTTTCCAAGAGTGCCCAAAAGTTCAAGGGCCCTGCCTGAATTCTCATCCAGAGTCAAGAAAAGAACAACCTGATGCACACGTGTGAAGGGCCAGAGTGAGAGGCCAACATTAAACTACTTTGCAACCACTTCTCACAAGCCATGCTTGTTTAAAACAGCTGTGCTATGACCGTTTCAAGTTCATAGCATTTGAACTTGAAAAACAACAGGATCAAATCCATTCCCCAAGTTGGGGCAACAAGCCACAGTTGGGGCAACAGGTTTTCAGCACAAGAGAGATGGAAGCAAGTTCACAGCACCAATCAGCCAATCTAGAAAACAGGGACATGGGATCCCGCAGGAGGGACAGGTTCACACAGAATATTCTTCTACAGGAATTGGGAATTCGGGAGGAGAAATATCTTGGGTGCCCAGGGAAGATAACTAATTAGGTTTGGAACACGCTGAGTGTGTGGTATGTTCTTTAATTTCTCTGGGCTTCTGTTTCCAAATCCATAAAATGTCATGTTTGAATCAGATGATATTTAATTTTGTTTTGTTTTGCTCTGTTTTGTTTGAGTTGGAGTCTCCATCTTGTCGCCCAGGCAGGACTGCGGTGGCATGGTCAAGGCCACCACTGCAGCTGTGCTCAGGCGATTCTTGTACCTCAGCCTTCCAAGTAGCTGGAACTACAGGTGCTGCGTACCACCAAACCCAGTTTATTTGTTTGTTTGTTTGTTTGTTTATTTTATTATAGAAACTAGGTTTCACTAATTTGCCCAAGCTGTTTCATATCCCTGGGCTCAGGTAATCCTGTAGCCTCCACCTTCCAAAGTGCATGAGCCGCCACACCTGGCCATATTTTGTTTATTGGTCTAAAAATGTATGAAGAGCTTTAACCAGAATTTCTAAAAGCACTGATGCATTTCTTTAAATTAGAAGATTGTATTAATCCATTCTAGCCTGGCCCTTTTTTCTTCTGCAGATAGTTAAATTATATTAAGTGAAGGACAGATTTGCAAATGTTCTGGGTAATTCCATTGCAGGGGACCAAGGGTTTTTGGCATAAAAGGTGTTCCAGGAAAAACAAAACAAAACAAAAAGTTTCTACAAGAAAGGGAGCCCTGGGGATAGGGAAGGAGTCCATCTCTACTCCTTTTATTCTCTGTATGTTTGGGTGAAGAGGCTGCCTCGGCCTTGACCTTCTGCAAGGATGAACGAAATGAGAGCACAATTCTTCCTCGGTTGAAAAAGAGACAAGAAAAGGTTTGAAGACTTCGATGTCCCTAAACAAAATAGTGAAGAAAGTTAAGTTTCTCTCTTCCTTCCATATTGTTTTGCTTTCTCACATCTTGCTTTGCTCTAATCCTTTCAGAAAGCCAATTCTTTTCTATTCTTTTTTTAATCTCTTTTATGTGACCTATTTTTATTTTTGTCTAATTGTTCCCTGAACTCTAATATTTCACAATTCTGTACCTTGGTGAAGTTCTATTTTCATCTCTGTTTTGGGTATTTGGCAGCCTCTTCCAATTTTGAAACTCAAGTTCTTCAATTCCGAAAAATATTCTGGATATTTTTGGTTATGATTTCCTCCCTCACTATTTCTTTCTGTTCTCTCTTTCTGGAATTTAATGTTAATAAGATGTTAATATGTTATTAGGATGTTGACCTTTTGGTTTGGTTTTCTCATTTTCTTTTCTGTCTTATTTTCCAACCCTTTTTCTTTCTATTTAAGTTTTTGTGAACTCTCTTCAACATTATATTTCAATCCTTCTACTGAAATTTTCATTTTTTCTATAATATTTTTAAGCTCCAAAAAATGTTCTTTTACTCTAAATACTCCTTTTTTTCTAAAGCAAAGCATCTTTTTAAAATTCTCATATCTCTTAATATATTTATGACAGCTTCTTGTTTTTTAAGTTTTCTTCTTCCTGCATATTCTCACTTCTTCCAATTTTTTTTCCTGTTTGAATATGTGAGGTTTTCATACCTGAGAATTTCCTCAGGTGTCAGGTGATTCTTACTTGTCTTTTTATCTGTCATGCTGAAATCACAAACTGTAATTTTCAGTAGTGTAACATAACTATGTTCCATTTTTGCTGGTGGTATGTGTCCTTCATGACTCAACCAGGGAGTTTTCCTCATTACCTTCCCTCAAGGCCCCAGGCTTCTGAATTTTCTACACCAACTCATGTTGGTTTGCTCTAACAGACAGAGAAAAGAGAGCATGTGCTGGCTCTTGAAGCTTCTTTTTCGATGTGACACACATCAATTCCCTTCACATCTAAATTAACCAGAGCAAGTCACGTGGCTATCTGAGTACCACATGGTAGGAATTATACTCTTTTCTCAGGAAGGGCCACAGAATATTTGTGAGCAATACCACAACCAAGCACATCACTCATTTTTTACAAAAAGGCATTAAAATACCAATTGGAAGTTAACACAAGGGGCAGGAGTGGGGGTTTTGTTTTGTGTGGGTTTCACAATAGGGTGACCTAATAGGACTGTTTCATCATGGAAACCTCTTGGACTGGTCAAATTCATTAGAGAAGTTTCTTCAAATCTCTCCTAAAGATTTTAACGTTCTGAAATCCATGCTTCAATATTCTGAAGACTGGGTGAGCACGAAGGCAGGGAGCAATGTCTTAGCATTCAGAATGTAAATTTTACTTAATCCTTCATTTTGGTTTTGTCATGTCCACCACTTTCTCACATGACTGTTGTCCTAGTCTAGAGACCCTCTCTAAATTATTCACTCAAAAAAAGATAAACCTCTGGGGATGAAGAATATAGGGATTTCAGCTAATTCTTATATAGGCCTTTAAGTAATTCTCTGGTCCTTTCACTTCCAGAGATATCTGTTTCTATCAACTCCTTTCGAAGGACTAACAATATATTACTTTGCTAAGGCTATCATAACAAAGTATTCCCAACTGGGTAGCCAAAACCACAGAAATTTTTTTGCTCATAATTCTGGAGTTGGAAGTTCTAGATCAAGATGTCGATAGGGTTGTTTTTTTCTGAGGCTTCTCTCCTTGACTTGTAGATGGTCGTCTTCATGCAGTCTTCCTTCTATACTAGTCTGTGTCCTGATCGCCTTTACTTTTTTTTTTTCTCTTTTTTTTTTTGAGTTGGAGTCTCATTCTGTCACCCAGACTGGAGTGCAGTGGCATGCATGCTCACAGCCACCCCAGAGTCGACCTGCTGGGCTCCAGCCTGATCCTTCCACCTCAGCCTTCCAAGTAGCTGGAACTACAGGCATGTGGTACCACGCCTGGCTAATTTTTTATTTATTGTAGAGATGAGGTTTTGCCAAGTTGCCCAGGCTGGTCTCGAACCCGCAGGCTCAGACAATCCACTTGCCTCAGCCTCCCAAAGTGCTGGGATGACAGGTTTAGCCACCGAGCCTTTTCTGCTAAGGACACCACTCAAATTAGATTGAGGCCCACCTTGATGACCTCATTTTAATTTAATTATCTCATTTGGGCACTACCTCCAAATACAGTCACATTCTGAGGCCCTGGTGTTAGGACATCCATGTATAAATTTGAGGGGGATGTAATTTAGCCCAAAACAAGCAGCATA
Organism: Tarsius wallacei; assembly: GCA_963574415.1. Classification (NCBI taxonomy): domain Eukaryota; kingdom Metazoa; phylum Chordata; class Mammalia; order Primates; family Tarsiidae; genus Tarsius; species Tarsius wallacei. The sequence goes on along the minus strand of CAUYQG010034437.1, from coordinate 11,999 downwards.
AAATCAGGCTATTTTGGCCTCCCTCTGTATTAGCTTAGATTTAGCTATCTGGATTTAAGCCTGTTCAACCAACTCTTTCTACTTTCCAAAATGTAACCGCACCCTTCTCCTAATGTCCTTATGCTGCAGGATTTATACCTTTCATTACGTGCACTGCTTATTCTCATTTTGGTGTTGTTTTGGAAGTCAGTAAAAGTAAGTGCTTGTACTTTATCTATCATCTCTTATTAGATGTCTCTGACCTACTTTTCTCTCTCTTAAAGTAAAAAGAAAGAAAGGAAGGAAGGGAGGAAGGAAGGAAGGAAAGAGAAGAGAAGAGAAAAAAGTAACCCTTTCTCTTTCTTTTTCTTTTTTTTCTTTTTTTCTGAGTCGGGTCTCTGTCACCCAAGCTGGAGTGCAGTGGCATGATCTCGATGATCACAGCTCATGGCAGCCTTGACTTGCTGGACTCAGGAGATCCTTCTGCTTCAGATTTCCTGAGTAACCGAAACTACAGGCATACACCACCACACCCAGCTAATTTAAAAATTCTTTTTTTGTGGAGATGAGATTTCACTGTGTTTCCCAGGCTGGTTTGGAACTCCTGGACTTAAATGATCTGCCCACCTCAGCCTCCAAAGAGCTGGGATTACAGGCATGACCCACCACCGCACTCGACTGAAAACTCTTTGAAAAGTTAACTTTTATGGCTACATCACTCAATCTTCTAACATGAGGGTATCATGCTCTATTTATCTATTTGGCCTATGTTTTCATTTCCCCCTAAGTTTTCAATAAAAAATAACACTACAGTAAACATCTGGGTCAAGAGTGTTAACTCTTGGAGACTTTCTTAATAAATATATCAATTCATAAAATATAAGATACCACCTATTATAAGATACACAAAGGAATTTGTTTCTGAAGTTTGTTTCTGAAGGGGAAGAAAGGGGAATTGACAAGATAAAGAGACTGTGGTTTTTTTCCCCAAGTTTTTCAAAACAATTTGACTCTATGTGTTTCTATGAAATCCAATAAAAATAAAAACCAAGAGGAAAAAAATCAAGTCAGGAAATTGTGTATACAATGTGACCTCAGTTATTTAAAACCAATAAAGATATTCATAGAAAAAATACTAAGTCTCAACAGGGGTAAGTTTACAGGTGAGTTTTATTTTCACTATTATATATTTCTAGATTTTTCAAAATATTTTGTGGCAAGAAGCTAGTTTATCAAAAAGGAATGATTCACCTGTTTATTTGTTTTGTTTTATTATAAAAGCAAAGATAATTAGAGGAAAATAAACCAAACTATGGTATTTGGGTGGTGAAGCTATGAATGCTATTTCTTCTTTAAACCTCTCTGATGTTTCCAAGTTTCCCTCTAATAAGAATGTTTGGGGGACTTTAGATGCCCTAGAGGTAGCACTCTGGTTGAAGTAAGACAAATGAAGAATAAAATATCAGCCCTTTAATTGGTAAACACTTGGTTGAAGGACTTGTTTAAAAGTCATATTTCTGGACCAGGCACAGTGACTCATGCCCATAATCCTAGCACTTTAGAAGGCCAAGGTGGGAGGATCACTTGAGGCCATGAGTTTGAGACTAGCCTGGACAACATAGCAAGACCTCATCTCTACCAAAAAAAAAAAAAAAAAAATCAAAAAATCATCTGGGCATTGGTGGCATGTATCTGTGGCCCCAGCTACTTGGGAGGCTGAGACGGAAGGATCTCTTGAGCCCAGGAGGTCAAGGCTGTAGTGAGCTATGAACCTGCCACTGCACTTCAGCCTGGACCACAGAGTGGGACCTTGGCTCACAAAAAAAAGTCAAGTTTCTGTTTTGGCTAGCTAATTCATCAAATTAACTGGAGACCTACCAAATGGACACTCTATTTTGTGCAAAGAGGAACATCCAAAAGTTCGCTTGGAATCAGTTACTGATGTATGACACAGCCTTTGGAATCTTTAATAGTCCTAAATATCCAGAGAGTTATCAAGAAAATGCTCACTATTCCCATTAGTGTTATCAAAGGGTGGTTATATTTCTGTTGCTAAGTGACAACTCACAATATTTAGCTCTGGGACAACAAGGACTGGAAAATGGAAACTCATGTTAAAGTGACTGATTTGTAAGTTTTATGAGTGATTGTTAGAGTGAACATGAAATTAAAAACTAAAAATGCCAGTGTGGGTGGAGGAAGTCTGGGTAGTTTCCCAGAGCATACATACTCTACAGGGGAACTAGAATTTTCTCCTGGCTTCTGGAAATCATGTCTTGCCTGTCATTCCAGGATTGCCTAATTGGTGGGTGGGTGCATCTGACTGAAGATAAGCACCTTGATCCCATAAAAATTGAAAAAAAAAAAACAGAGGGTGGAGGAACCTGGGCTTTGATCCTCAAGGAGAGGCCTTACCACCTGGAGCAGGTCTCCAACTTCTCAAAAATTCTCTTTTTGGTTACCAAACCGTGAAGTCTTCTTTGAACCTTTTTATTCAACTGAGTTCCCTTTAAACTTAATAGTTTTCCCTGCATATACTTCTGTTTAATACTAAGACAAAAAAAAGTAGAAAACAAATACTATGTAATCTCTAGAACCAAGCAACCTTGAATGAACAGGACCCCAAAAGTGTTCATCTTAACTAAGATTAGCTAGGCACATATATAGAGATTTTCTGGCTCTCAGTTTGTATAGAACACGATAAGTGTCACGGGCACACTAGAACCAGATTTCACACCTATGCTAGTGAGCTTACAAAAAAAAAAAAAATCAAAAAAAACCCTAAGGTTGGTAAAATGCATGCAGGTTTCCATCTTTATCTGTTTAAATTATGAATATCCATTTGAAGTACATTGAGTAACTATAGGACCCTAGGGGCAATGCATACCTGTGTCAATAATACTTTTAATGCTAGAAAGATTTTCAGAAGTTCTTTCTTAGAATTTCATTTGGATCCAGGTTTGTGGCCATTAGCGTCAGTCATTTATATTCCTTTAGAATCATGTGTCATTTTTCTTTTGTTTGAGCTCAACATGATCACCTTTCTTCTGCAAGCTGGGAGTAAAGCACTTTACAAAAATCAAGTTCACAAGCTGTTTAAAAGAACAAATCAGTAGCATTTGGACTACAGCAGAAAAGAAAAAAAAGGTCTATGGCTTGAAGTAAAAAAAAAAAAGTACAAACAAATTCATACCCCACTTGCTGGCATTGCAAGTCAAAAAAATCTGACTCTGACCCACGGTGGTGTGGTACGGTATAGTGGACACTGCATAGATGCCCTGCAGGCCTGAGGCATTTGTTCCTCATTCCCCCAGTAGTAGGGAGTGCTGGCAGCTCATGGTTCTCAGCTGAGTCCCCTCCAGAAGTTGCTGTGGGCTAAGGAGATGCATCTCACCCAAGTCACACCTTCTCCCTCAGTCCATATCTAATGACTGATCAATGTTCCAGCTCTTGCGTCAAAAGAGATGACTCAGAAGGGTCATCCCAGATTTCTCTGGGATCACCTGAGACCTTTATAGAAACAGAGTAGTAGCCCACTTTCTTCCTTTGCCCAGTCCTGACTCTTTTGCCTCCTCTCATGAAATCTTGATTTCAAGAGCCTCCCAACAAGCTTTCTGCTTTCAAATCTCTTTCTTAGAGTCTGTTTCCCAGGGAACATGACCTAAAACACACATATATCTTAGGCTGGTTCAAAGGAGGTGACTCTCAAATTGTTTTAAGTCATGGAAATATTTCCAAGGGCACCGTTTTGAAACAGAAAACCCATTTTGTCTTGTATTGTGAGGCATGTATTAAAAAGTGGCTTACAAAACTGTTCATACTATGATTGCAATTTTAAAATATATGTAAGTGTATAAATTTTATAATAATAAAGACTTGAGGCAACCACTTTCAGGTCCCCTTCGCTGTGGGAGCTTTTCTCTCTTCTTAATAAATCCTACTTTTAAAAATAACAATAATACTAATAATAAAGACTTGAGGACATAGTGAATGAACTAATACTTTTTGAATTCCTACTCTTTGCCAGACTTTAGGTTAACATTACACCAAAAATATGAAAATGGTGGTTAACTCTGGGGGATATAGTTAGAAGTGATTTTCACTTTCTGCTTTCTCTGCTTAGAATATCTTCCAAATTTTGTTTTGTAATTAGATATAACATTATAAGAATTTTCTACAAACCAACCTTACAGAAGTAAAATATAATTACATCAAGCATTTCAGTAAAAATTTTTGTAATTTTTAGGTGACATGAATCACCAACTTCTTCTTTCTACTCTCTGAAAAGCCCAAGACCTATAAAAACAAGATGTGTCATTTCAACAGAAGTGGAAGAGCAAGTTTTGAATGTTTCAGGATTTGGGATATGCAGATTGTCATTAATTCTCTAGCACTGAAAGTAAATGGACTGAGATTTTTATGAATAATTTGTATTTTGAAGCTAAGTAAAGGGGACTCTTAGATGCTTTTCCCACTGACCTCAGATGACAGAGGAATATTACAGTTTCCCAGCATGGAGTCTTTGACAAGGACACCATAGACATCAAGAAGGCAGAGCTTGGACTTGAGAGTTTGGGGCCAATCCCCAAGCATCTTGCCATCCTTTATCAGCCCAGTCTGAAATCTGTCATCCAAACACTATATTCATTTATTCTTCTTTGCCACATGCTTATTTAGAATATATTCCTAATTGACTATATTTGGTCTTCAATTCAGAGAGAAAATGTGATACATTGTCTTTCTAATGCTAAAAGGACAAAATGTGAGCAAAGTATTTTAGAGTATTGTTTCTTCCATCCCAATATATTTGCTTTGACTTTTTTTCCCCTGTTGACCCAAATAAGTATATTTTATTACATCTATCTGGCAAAACAAAACAAAACAAAAAAAAACCTTTTGACTGAATTCAAACAAGGTTAACCTGAAGGTTAATTAAAATGTGGACACTTTTCATGGAGCCTCCTCCAGTTGCTAATGAATTTCTGCCAAGATAAAGGGTGAGATATAAAGATAAATTGATGCCTTCCAAATTATGAGTTTGCCATTATGGTGATCCCATGCCAAGTGACATCCAGGGTGACACTATGTGATCTAATTGAACACGATGCAACTAAGAAGGTCAGAAGTGAGAATCAGAAGCATTGACCCCTTTAAAAGCAGTTTTTCCAACTTTCTCTGGTCTTGAGTCAAACAAAAGTAAGGCATGGGCTTCTGGGAATTGGCAATGCTCATCATTTTCAAGGATGTCATAGGTCTTTATTGGAGAATTGCTTGAGTTAGGCCACCCTAATTAGGAAGGGTGGTTATCATCACTATGAATTGCTAGAACCTAGCAGGGTGTCAGATGGCATGTGGTGAGAAAGGGGAGGCCCAGGATGCACACAAGGACAGGTCTCCTTCAATGATTCTGATGTGCATCCACATGGTTTTCTCTTTCACATGGTTTTCCAGATCCCCAGTCTGTCCCACATGCTACCACTAGACAAATCTTCTTAAAACAGTATTCCTTTCCATGTGTATTTGCTGATGGATTATTTAGCCACAAAAATTTAGAACAAAAGGATCTTAGAAATCATCTTGTCCAGCTTCTTCATTAGATGAGAAAGTTGAAGCCTGGAGAGATAAAGTGACTTGTCCAAGGCCACACAGCAAGTACTTACTGCCCTGCCTCGATGCCTTCCTCAAGGAAAGCTCTACTTCTCTGCCTCCATACAGAGGGAACTACAGCATCAGATGCATTCTTTTAAAGAGTTGAAAATGTTCCTGCCACTGAAGAAACAGCATGTGGAAAAACAAGGAAAGCCAGAAGTCCAGAAGAGTCCTCATGGTCCCACTGGGAGGGCTCAGAATTAGTTGTTGAGAAATGGCCTGTTCCAAGCAGGACTAACCTGGCTGATCTCCTCTTAATAGAATGTGCTTCAGGTAAATATCTAAGAAGGCAGCAAAGACCTCTGTGGGAGGAAGAGGCTGCCTTGCCCTTTTTCCGTCCAAGCTTTGAGGCATGCCTTAATTCCTCAGTCATTCCCAGACTCATCTAGAGCTATGAATGGTTTAGGGACTAGATGAAAGCTAATGAGGAAAAGCATCACTGAAGGTTTACTGGGCCTGAATCCACAATGTACCAACATTCCATAGTTCACTGCCTGATGTCCAAGGTTTCAAGGGCTAGCAAGACACTTTGGTTGTGGACCTAACAACAAGATGAAGTGAAACAGTCTAGAGAAGAACACAAAGGGTAGGTCAGTCTGCCCCCGGTTGCCCAGTAGCCCAAGATGAATTCATTTATTCACCCATTTATGTGCACACAATTATGTATTGAGGCCTCGCTGTGTGCCAGGAAGACAGAAGTTAATGGCTGCAACAATGAAGTAGTGTCTACTGAGGGTTTATTCTGTGTGTGGTACTCTAGTAATCACTTTCAGTTTATTATCTCATTTGCTCCTCCGAGTGACTCCATGGCTAAGTCCCATTATTAGCAACATTTCACAGCTGAAGATACTGAGCCTTACCAAGATCATGCCCCACAGCTTGTAAAAGGGGGTGGCTGGAATTTGGAGTCAAATGGTCTATGTAGTAAGCTTACATTTTTAGCTACTGTCCCTGCCCTTAAAGAGGTCACAGTCTAGAAGATGATACAGACACGTAGATTAATAATTTCCATTTCATTCATTCATGTAGCATCCAGTGGGCACTTTTTGAACACCTACTAGGTATGTGCTAGACAGTGTGGTAGGCTCCAAGAAACAAAATCCAAGGAGAGGTGAAAAGCTCAGAGTCTGAAGGACCAGAGGCCAGCTCTCTCTTCTTTGTTTCCTCACCGGGCTCCACTCATAGCACTGCATTTGCTGGCCATTTGTTTTCCTCCCTGACAAAGTCCACAGTTGTTTGATGCCATGGTTGTGTTCCACATGCCTCTACGTCCATAGCTCCAAGCACCATGACTGGCATAGGAGAGTACCCACTATGTGGTTATCAGATAAAGAGTAGCCAGGGCTTGAGAAAGGCCCAGGTATAGGAAAACAATTCCTGGCTCATCAGGTCACTGCCTTGCATGACCAAGAAAATAGTTTCCATGTTGCAGTTAAGTAAATGGTGACTTGACTGACAATATTTCCTTGGGGAGTGCTCCCTGGATGTCCCCATGGGAGTTCTGGATTCTGCAGCTGGCTTCCTTGATCCTGGAATCTAATGCAAACTTGGGTCTTACCCTTATCGAAGAGTGACATTGATTTCTAGAGTCATAAAATGTGAGAACTGGATGAAGAGATGAGTTTTGAAGACAGATAGACCTGAGCTTGAATCCCAACTCTCTTCTCAGGACTTCAGTTTCCTCATCTGTAAAATGCTAACAGTAATCTACTTTGTTGGGTCATGGTGGGGATTAAATGGTGTTATGATGACTTTTATGTGTCAATTTAGCTGAGTCATCGTACTCAGATACATTGTCAAATGTTGTTCTGCATATTTCGATGAGGATTTCTTTTAATGGAGCAGATTTAATGTTTAAATTGGTGGACTTTGAGTAAAACAGATTGGCCTCTAGAATGAGGTGGACCTCATCGAATCTGTTGAAGGCCTTAATAGCATAAAAGAATCACCTTCTGAGCACAAGGGAATTCCATCAGCATATCGCCTTCAGACATATACTGCAACCTCTGTATCTTCCTGTATCTGCAGAATGTGGATTTGCTTCCATAATCACATGAGTCAAATTTCTTAAAATCTGTCTCTTCTCTCTCTCTCTCTCTCTCTCTCTCTCTCTCTCTGTCTCTCTCTCTCTCTCTCTCACACACACACACACACACTCATACACACACACACACTATTGGTTCTATTTCTCTGGAGAGCGCAGACTAATACAAATGGCATGATTCACAGAAAGTCCCTGACACATACCAGGTTCTCGATGAATACTACCTTCATTTTCCCTTCTCTAGAGGACTTCAGCCTCTTCATGTTACAGGTGAGAAGTTGGCAGCCCAAGAGGTACCAGGACTCGTCCACCTTCCCAATATAAACTTGCACAGCTCTGAGAAGATAGACTAGATGACTAGTTTTGAGCACCACAGCTTATGGCACAGAACACCTGCTTCATGCTCAAAGGAACCATTTCTTTTCCCACAAAGAATCCTTGTGAAGACTTCAGACTTGATCTGATTTAAAAATCACAGCGTTGGCCGGGATCGGTGGCTCAGCCTTGTAATCCCAGCACTTTGGGAGACCGACACGAGTGGATTGCTTGAGCCCGTGGGTTCGAGACCAGCCTGGGCAACCTGGTGTGGTAGCACGTGCCTGTAGTTCCATCTACTTGGAAGGCTGAGGCGGAAGGATCGCCCGAGCCCAGCAGGTTGAGGCTGTGGTGGCTGTGAGCGTGCCACTGCACTTTAGCCTGGGCAACAGAGTGAGACTTCAACTCAAAAAAGAAAAAAACAATCACAGTATTGGCCTGGGAGCCACTTAATGCTATGCTGTGGATTTTTTTTTTTCTCATACAAGTTTTTAGAATTAATTTAAGATTTGAAAAATGTCACATCAAAGTCTAGATTCCTGGCTTATCTCGAGGAGCTGAGGCCTGCACACCTGCCTGGCAACATTGATTTGGAGCCGAATGGCCACTGCATTGTAGCAGGACACAGGTCAACAGGCCATTTTGCTCATTTGTGTCACCTGCCAACCTTTATAGCCATCTGAGCCTGTGACTTCTGATGTTATCCCAGCTCTTTCCACTTAGAGATGAGGAAACAGAGGCACAGAAAGGTCTAGTGTTTTTTAACAAGATCATGTAGCTGGAATTGGCAGAGCTGGTTCTAAAACCTCAGGCTTTTGCCCCAAGATCCCTGAGGATATCCCCCATGCCAAATGAGCATAAACACTCTTATTGACAAGTTAGGTCTTTTTGTTTCCCCATATGGCTTATTCAGTTTAGTGTCACAAACGAACACAGCACTTTTAAGATGGGGCTAGAGGTTTTTTTATTGACTCATCTCAGTCATCCCTGTCATTATGAGCATGATTCTGGGGTCAGACCAAACCTGGTCCCAGTCAGGCTCCACCTTTACCTGCTATGGAACCTTGGGAAAGCCTCTCACCTGTTAAATACTAGTTGTACATAACATTGCATGGTGGGGCAGATTAAACGAACTATTTCATGTAAAGTACTCAGTGTAGTGAGCACTCAGAAAATGGTGTTGAATTAGGGTGTCAGAGGAATTAAAATAAATATGGCAGAATAGCAATGTGGCTATTCAATGATTTTGCATCTACAGATGTATGATTTCATAGTGGCCTCTCTGATTTAAATTTAGCACTACACTGTTTCCTCCATCATCTCCCATTTATAAATATGTCATGTGTGCACTCATCTGGTCTAATCTACGAAACATGGAATATGTCCTACTAACTTATTAAATGAAACTTCAAAATTTGTTTGTGATGATTTTTTTCCCTTAGAATATACCCCAAGAATAATGCCACAGTTAGGTAATTAGGTTCAAACGGACTCTCCCTCATGGACGTTATACACTATTTATTATGTAGTTTACTTATGATACACTTATTAATTCATTCGACAAATATGTCCTGAACACCTAATACATCCTAGCACCTTTTAAGGTACTAGGACGACAGCAATGAATAAAAGGAAAAAAGCACCTGCCCTCTTAGAGCTTACACTCTAATGAGGGGAGACAGAAAATAAACAGGGATGTACCTGCATAATATGTCACATGGTCCCAAGTGCAATGGGAGGCAACCCGTGTAGAGTTATAGCAGAGAGTTCACAGCCAGACTCCCTGGGTTTGAAGCCAGGCTCTACTCTACACCAGTTCTGGAACTCTGATCAATATACGTAACTCTTCTGTGCTCCAGTTTACTTGTCTGTAAAATGCAGATACTAAGAAGGCCTACTTCACAGGGAATTTTATGAGAATTGAGTGAGATATGTGAGACGTGCTTAGGATGGTACCTAGCACATAACAAGCATCTCCAAAGTCTTAAATTAATGAATGTGGAGAAAGATAATACAGAGAAAGGGCAGAGGACTATAATGAGGACTATAATGAGGGTGGTCAAGGAAGACCTGGAAAGGGAGACATTTAAGCCAAGACATAAGGAGGGAAGAAATCTCACCATGTGGATATCTGGGAAGTGTTCCAGACAAGGGACTACGCTGCGGAAAGTCTCAAATGGGGACCGGAGATCAGTGAAGAGATCTGTGTGGCTGGAGCAGATGAGCCAGAGTAAGATGGGTGGATGAAGTTAGAGGGGTGTAGAATGGGGAGGCAGAGAACCTTGTAGGTCTGTATAATCCTTGATGTTGGTTCTGGCTGGAAGTACACTGAGAAGCTCTTGGTACTGATCGCATGGTTTGCTTTGTGTTTCATAAGGCCACTCTGGCTGCTCTGGGGAGAAGACCCAGCAAGGTGGTGGAAGTGGAAGACCAGTAGAGGAGGCTTTCGCCAGAGTCTGGGTGTGGAAATTAGGGTCTTGACCAGGGTGGTGAGTTGTGGTCTGATTCCAGATATATTTTGAAGGTCAAGCCGACGGGATTTTCTGTTGGGCCAAGCATGGGGTTAAAGAGAGGTTCAAGGAGCATAACAAAGGAGAAATTCTGGGTTCTATGAAGGCCTTCTGAGAGGCGACTAGAGAAAGCAGACAGTAGGGGAGACCCCCAGGGCAGGAGTTAGTATGGAAGAGCAGTTAAAATGTGAGTTCTGAGATGGTCATTGTATTTAAAGAGCAGCCCCTCAAACCAGAGTTAGTGTTCATATGTTCAACCCATGGAATTCTAAGCACACCTGGAGCAAGGGCTCAAGTCAAACCTGTGGCTGTTCTGCCATTGCAGGTGGTGAGCTCATCAGGTCCCTGGTGAGTAGGTAGGAAAAGGGTTTCTACAACAATGTGATTGTCTGCTTTCCTCTGCTGATCCCTGTATTTCAGCATACCTTTGCTACATGTTATATTTTACTTACCACGGCTATTTGACTTTGCTTTCTTTATTCAGTTTTTATAAAAGAATTTTAAACAGTGTCAGGTTTATAAAAATTCTGGTTCTGCCCTAAATTCCAAAAAGATAATTGAAAAGTCATAATATCATCATCCTCGTTATCACACCAGTAACCCACCTTCATCCCACATTTTCCCCAAAATTTTCTCATGCCTTATCTCATTGAAACTCATGTCTCCTCTGCGAGTGAAGTAAGACGTTATTTCCATTTTATTTAAGAGAAAACTGAGGCTCAGAAAGGTGATGTGACTTGCCTGTTCTAGGTAGATTATGTTGCCAAATCCGACTCTCTTGTCACTAGAAAATATGACCAGGAACCTTGGATAACATGAAAACCAAGCTAGAGACCACCATAACTTTTTTCTAAATCTTTTGTAGCATTTTCCTAATCGTCTCTAAACATAGGGACTACCTATTGTGTTCCACCTCCATGTCAGGCACTGAATTAACTATGGCAAGTACAACGAGCTATTTAATATCCTCAACATCTCTATGAAGTGTCATTATTAATACCATTTTATATATGAGCTCTCTGAGATACAAACAGGAAATGACTTGGCCATGGCCTTTGACCTATTGAGTTAATGTCAGAACTGGAATTTGAAGCTAGGTCCCGAGTCCTCACCATTTTCTCCTACCACCTCAAACCTAGCTTTCCCCTCCTGTTTGGATATCTGAGCCTACTACCACCCTGAGCGCTAGAGAGCACGGCTCAAGGCATTTCTATCTCAGGAAGATGTTGCATCTTCTCCTTCCAAATAGACTTCAACTCAGAACTTCAAATGCTAATTAAACACGATCTTTTACAAGCCTGCATTGACATGTAGGACTTTTTGTTTTTAGTGCTATCTGTACTCTGAAATGTATCTGTCAGGTAAGTAGGTAGATAGGTCATTACTGTCCTCATTTTACAGGTTCATGTAATTGCTGACTGGGAAATCTCCCTTGACTAAGCATCAGAAGATTATGTGTAAAATTTAGACTTTCTCATCACCACATGGAATGTACTCCAAGA